>VDFB02052663.1:0-12053 GCA_007258455.2 Sequoia sempervirens | reverse complement strand
CATTTTTTCCTAATTTGGAAAATATTGGTAAAACACGATTTTCCTACAACAATCATTTTTGTAGTATGGTCCGAAAGTGTCATTTTCTGCATTTTTTATTGCAAATTTGTCTTGTGCAGGGCATATTCTATTCAAATTGTTGGAAGAGACAAAGTGGAGGTTGAATTTTCTGAAGTGGAATCAAGAGCAAGAACTTTTTATAAGAAGATTTAGAAAAAGTGAATTTTTGGATGTACTCATGATGTTTTTGTACTTCAGAGTTTATAGAAAAAATGATTTTCATAGTACATAGTTTAATTTGAAAATAAGTTTTTTGAATTATTGTTTTTGTCATCAAAGAGGGTTTGGTAACAATGGGTGATAAGCAAAGACAAAAAAAAAGATGTAGAAAGTTAATGACACCCAAAGAAATTCAAGCAAATAAAGATAAGGAGGCAAAAAGACAAAGGGAAAGGAGAGAAATGATTCGTCAAATGAAATATTTGGAAGTATCTAGTTCCAATAATGTTGAAGAGGAAGGCATGAATGATGAAATGAATGTAGATGATGCAAATGTGGAGATGGTGAATATGGAAGAAAATGCAATTACGAAGACAAACCCAACTGTGCCTTCAACTTCAACTTTGAATGATATGCAAACAACTTTGAGTGTGTCTTCAAATCCACCTCCCAATGATATGGAAAATGCACCTATTCAAACAATCTATCTAGGTATGTGTTCAAATCCAAGTTTTCATAATATTGATATTGCTTGTTTAAATGAAGTTGGATACACCATTGATGAGATCAATAATATTAGGGTTGAAACAATGCAAAAACAAGAAAATGATGAAATTATATCTTATGAGAATGTAAATGAGAATTAAATCCTTAATATTGATGAAAATGAGTATGAAATCCTTTTTACATTTGAAAATGAAAATGAAACCCCTTGTGTGAATGAAAATGAAACTCCATCTATGGATGAAGGTGAAAATGTTTTATTTACAGTTGAAACCGATGTGCTAGATAACCTTCGTGGTAAATTTTCTTCAAGACAAATTAGAAATTATGGAAATAAAATATATAAAATGTAGTTTTATAAAAAGAAATTAGGATTCCAATGTCAACTCATGGTGCAATTGATGAGAATGTTGAAAATGAGAAAAGTGATGAAAAAATTAGGTGCTTTTGTAAAACCAAAAAAGAAAAATGATTCAGTAGAACAAGTCATATCTAGTGTTGCTAATGCTATTGATGTTATTGGTAAGAAAAGTTAATCAAAAGATAAGAATGCGGCTCATCGTGCAATAACAACTGCTCTAGTTGATAAAGTAGCTTCAAATAAAAGAATGTTAAGTAAGATTAGTAAATGTATAAACTTAAATCCTAGAACTTTGATAAGAGCTGCTAAAAGAAGAGAAAGTATTGAAAAGGATCCTATTAATCAATGTTGGAGTTTTAGTGGTAGACTCCCAAAATCAGACATGAAATTAACTAATGAAATTTAATCTTTAATCGAATTTTTTTTGGCATGATAATACAAGAGTATCACCTAACATTAGAGATGTCTTAAAATTAAGGGTGGATTCCAAAATTCATGAACCTCATCCAAAGCATCTCTTAGATATGACTCAAACTGATTATATAAATTGTTTTTAGATGCTTCAATCTTACCATTGAATATTAGCATAAGTCAAAGATCATTCGAAAAGTGTAAACCTTTTTATGTTAGAATTAATAAGCAACAGATCTTTTGTTGTTGTAAGACTCATGTACAATTTCATTATTATTATGATATATTTCAATATATACGATGCACTTTGCATGCTAACCAAATTATGTAGGACATTTGTGGTATTAATATGCCACCTGAAAGAATCAAAGATTTTATAGCAGGTTTGTTTTGTAATCCCTCTTTAAATAGAAACTCATTTTTTTTAAAAGCATGCAATTCTGGAGAATGCAATAGATGTGGTAACTTTTCATTATTAGGAGAATGTATGCATGAAAGTAGTTCAGATGAATTTGGAAAACAATTAGGTATTTTAAAAATTAAAAATATTGAGTATTCTTTAAAAGATGGAAAACCTGTTCCTGTTGGTTAATTGTGGAAAAGTTAGTGTGCATGCTTCTATTACCTAATTCTAAAGATATTTGTAATTCCAAATATGTTCAACACTCTCAGAATTCTCATTGGCTTGATAATCAATTTTGTTTATGTAAAAACGCATTCCCAATTGGAACTATATTGTCAGTTGTTGATTTTGCTGAAAATTATACTCTTGCTCTACAAGAAGAAATTCAATCGCAGTATTATAATTCAGTGCAAGTAGCTATATTTGTTCACATTGTTTATAGACATGCTAAATATAGTACAAAAGATAATATAATTTTTTTGAGAGAGTACCATTTTTATGTAAATGATAATCGATTACATTCATTTGAGTTTGTATAATATTATTTTGATATATTTTATAAAAATTTAAAAGAGAGAGGAATTCAAATGCTAGAACATCTCATATGGTCAGATAATTGCATGGGTCAATTAAAAAATGCTAGAATGTTTTATTGGTGATGTAGAGTTCATAAGAAAAATAATATCCAACACATATGGAGTTTTTTTGAAGCTGGTCATGGTAAGGGAAAACACGATGGAGCAGGTGCATGTGTGAAAAGAGCTCTTGCTAGAGAACAACTAAAATTTGAGGATGTTGCGAAATTTAGAGATGCACGTGCAATTGTAGATTGGTGCGATACCAAATTATCTACAAGAACAAGTGAGAGCTCAATAATTCGACGCTTCTTTTGGTTAGTTGAAGAAAATGATATTTTTTCTCGACAAGATTGTGAAACAATTAATGGAACTACAAAATGGCATTCATTTAAGAGTTTGAATGCAAACACATGGACAATATGGACAAGGGAGTTGGCATGCTTTTGTCAATTTTGTATTGTAGGTGATTGGAAGGCATGTGAAAATATGGAATGGGTTGAACAATGGCAACAAAGAGCTTTAACACTTACATCGACACATGTTCAACATGGAATGACAATTGAAGATAATCAAGTGTTCGCATCAGATGATTATGATGGTATTTTAGATCTCGTACAAGAAGGTACATTATTTATTGACTTGAATTTTGTATGTATGCATGTTTATATGTGAGTTAAATAGAAGTCACTCTTTATTGAATTTTGTATTTATTTTTGGAGGACATGTGTATGCTGTTGTTGCACCTCAAGGGAATGAAGAGCAGACAGAGTACTGGTTGGCTAGTTGTGTTGGGAGAAAACATAAGTTGGTACATACTAGAGTGGATGATGACAACTTTGAGTATCCAACTGGTTTAGTGGTTGTTGTTGGCACTTGGCTTCAAAAATATTTGATGAGAAAGAATGGCTTGCCTACATTTGATAAAACTAGTTAGATATCAAGGGAGGCCTGCTAATAAAGTTTTATGGACACTTTCAATGGATGATCATGAGACAATCATAGATGCATTACAAAAAAGAGAGAATGCATATGGTACAATAGAGTAAATAAATATTGGTAAGTATATCTAGTTGTATATATATTTAATTGATATATATATATATATTTGTCTTTAATCATTTCCTAATTAAAGTTTTATATCATTTTTTGTTTTAGGTCTCCCAAAATTAGATGCTTTACAAAAAAGAGAGGAGATGCACATATATTACAATGGAATTTGAATCTAGAGATAGGTAACTATATATAGTTCTAGATACATTTAATTGATACTTTATAATTGATTTCATATCCCCTTAAGCCATTCTCTTAAAACCCTTAAGTCATCCTCTTATGTACCATTAATCCATCCTCTTGCTTCCCCTTAAGTCATTCTATCAACTACCATTAATCCATCCTCTTAGGACCCCATAATCCATATCCTCTTACATCTCCTTAATCAACAATCTTGCATCCCTTAAGTCACTCTCATAATTCCCCTTAAGCCATCCTCTTAGGGCCTATTAAGCCATATCGTAAGGTTCATGACATGCATCCCCTTAATCCACCCTCTTCCATCCCCTTAATCCACTCTCTTACATCCCTTCAAGTCATTCTATCAACTCCCCTTAATCCAACCTCTTACATCCCTTCAAGTCATTATATCAACTCCCCTTAATCCACCCTCTTGCATCCCCTTAATCCACTCTCTTACATCACTTGAAGTCATTTTATCAACTCCCCTTAATCCACCCTCTTACATTCCTTCAAGTCATTCTATCAACTCCTCTTAATCCACTCTCTTACATCCCTTCAACTCATTCTATCAACTCCCCTTAATCCACCCTCTTGTATCCCCTTAATCCACTCTCTTACATCACTTTAAGTCATTTTATCAACTCCCCTTAATCCACCCTCTTACATCCCTTCAAGTCATTCTATCAACTCCCCTTAATCCACCCTCTTGCATCCCCTTAATCCACTCTCTTACATCACTTGAAGTCATTTTATCAACTCCCCTTAATCCACCCTCTTACATCCCTTCAAGTCATTCTATCAACTCCCTTTAATCCACCATCTTGCATCCCCTTAATCCACTCTCTTACATCACTTGAAGTCATTTTATCAACTCCCCTTAATCCACCCTCTTACATCCCTTCAAGTCATTCTATCAACTCCCCTTAATCCACCCTCTTACATCCCTTCAAGCTCAGTCTCTACTAACTCCTAATCCAGCCCTCTTTGCATCCCTCTCTTTAATCCACTCTCTTTACATCACTTGAAGTCATTCTATCAACTCCCTTTAATCCACCCTCTTGCATCACTTTAACTTATTCTCTCAACTCCCCTTAATCCACCCTCTTACATCACTTTAACTCATTTTAGGGTTTAGGGTTTAGGGTTTAACTCATTCTATCAACTCCCCTCAATCCACCCTCTTGCATCCCTTCAAGTCATTCTATCAACTCCCTTAATCCACCTCTTACATCCCTTCAAGTCATTCTATCAACTCTCCTTAATCCACCTTCTTCCATCCCCTTAATCCACTCTCTCTCTTACATCACTTCCTTTTAAGCCGCCTTCTATCAACTCCTCTTTAATCCACCCTCTTACATCCCTTCAACTCATTCTATCAACTCCCCTTAATCTGCCCTCTTACATCCCTTCAAATCATTCTATCAACTCCCCTTAATCCACCCTCTTGAATCCCCTTAATCCACTCTCTTACATCACTTTAAGTCATTTTATCAACTCCCCTTAATCCACCCTCTTACATCCCTTCAAGTCATTCTATCAACTCCCCTTAATCCACCCTCTTGCATCCCCTTAAGTTGTCCTCTTAAAGGACCCTTAAGTCATATCCTCTTACATCTCTTTAATCCTCTTAGGACCCGTTAATCCATATCCTAGGGTTCATGAGATGCATCTTCTTAACTCCCCTTAAAGCATTCTCTTAAGACCCCCCTTAAGCTATATATCCTCTTAGGTCCCCTTAATCCATCCTATGGCTAACATCATTTGAATTTGTATGGAATTTACTATATATGGTTCTTTTCTTGCATGAATTTTTTACTTAAATGACTCATAAAAATTGTAGTTACTTACATTAATTATTTTTGCAAGTTCTCATCAAGTCGGTCTACAATGTGATTGTTGAACTGAAAAACTATTTTATCAAGAGACTATGTAAATATCAATTTTTGGCATTCACCTAAAAGTTGATAAGCTTTAATTTTATCTACATGCACATATATGTTTCATCATGTTATATAGTCGTATTAAACATCTTGATGTACATTATATATGTTTGTTCGATGTCACTTTTTAAATATCTTGTTCCAATTTTATAGATTATACATGTTTCATGTCTTCTATTTACCACATTTTATATAATTATTCAATTGTATAGATTATACATTTTATACATACAAGGAGATAGTTTTTTGTTTATTGATTCAAATATTTGCTATGTAATTGGAAAATAGTTAAAATTACTTGCCCTTAATTTATTATGAATATGAATTAAGAAACTATTTAAGGAATGTTTTAATTTGTCACCTAACCATGTGATAAATTATATATATGAAATTTGATTCTAGATAAGAATTTATATAGTGCATGTATTACTTGAAAATTAGATAAAATATAAATATAGATATGTATGAATGCATATAATCATGAAAATGAGCATAACACGATCTCATAATTGACTGCATATATAATCATCATATTAAAGTCAACTGATATAAATAAACACACATATGATAATAACATGTTCAAAATAAAACTAGAGATCTAGATAGTTCATAATATTTATATGTCAAGTCCAACACATATATTGAAATAAAACTAGAGATCCGTAGTCCATAAAATATAAAACCATCTAACTTTCAGGCTGATCAGTCATATCAAGTCTCCTCTTTGTTCCATGTCGACTAGATGTACCCGCATCATTCTGTAAAAGAGTACAAGAAACTTGAAATTAGATTTAAATTTATTTAGAAATTTTGATATAATTAAACATATTTAAAATTGAAAATATAAACTTTTAGATTAAAAAAAAACTAATTAAATATCGAGTAAATATAGTAAAAATGATTTCTAGTATGCATAAATTACCATATGGTCATGTGAATCAACTGGCACATTTTCTTCAATGGGTAGCATAACTATCAGTTGAGCATATGCAAATGCTTGATCTACTATATCTTGCATATTCATATAAAGCAAACAATATGTGAAAACTTCAAATATATATATATATATAAAAGGTTCATAAAAAATGTATAGGAGATTTAAAGTAAAGTTTACAACCTCGAATGATATGACCTCATGATCACGCACCTAAGATTGCCCATGCATAAATGTCGATGATTTCTCAGGTGCGCAGCCCGCCATGGGTATCTCATCAAATCCTTGCATATAGATGTACAACAGTTTGTATAGATCATTCACACATGTGTATGTAAATGAAAAAATTAAATTAGATCTATGATGTGTATTTAATTTAAACTTAACAAACTTTTGAAAGCATGGACTTGAGCTGATGATGTCTCAGGAGCGCTCACCACTGTAACTTGTGGTTGGTCAATACTAGGGATAGTATGACCTCCCTACATCTAGATATAATATATCAATTCACACATGTGTACAAATTCAAATTAAATTATATATATATATATATATATCCACACAAATTATTTAATATATTTTGGTTCAAGTACCTGTCCAAAAGGTGAGCCCAAATCTACAACACTCGACATATACACACGATGATCATATTGAGTTTCAGGCATCACGTCATCATGCGTCTACACCAAAAACAAACTTATTGAATTAATATTATATTATATATATAGTTTGATGTTATTATTTACATAAATTTTTTACATTTCAAACTTGAATTAAATTTAAGTTCAAAAGATGAACATACCTGTGTAGGACGATCCTCAAAATATAGTAAATTTAGGTATGACCCCGTCCCAGATGCATGTGCCTCACCTAAAGTGGATTCCTAAGTATCCCTATAGCCTGAGCCTCCATGCTCTCTATTGGCCACTTCAGTGGCTGCGTGTGTAGTCTGCTGAGTGAGATGTCTTGAAAGTGAACTCAATGCTCCTAATGTTGATAACATGGTTTGCTATTGAAATGCAGCGGGAACACCAGGAGAAGGAGGAGGAACAATAAGAGCAACTGGAGCACGTTGCTGAGGATCGACACATGCTCCTAGTCTATGTTGGGGCATGCCGCGCCCAACTCCCTGAAATGACCTCATATCAAAATAGTTGGGTTTTTTACCCAACTCAAACTCAGCCCATAAATTTCTCAAAAAGTATAAGGGCACCTCATTGTTGCCATGTGGTGGAGTATCAAACACCATCCACCATCTCTCCCAAAAATGAGCAGCTATCTATGGGTGCCTACACCATAAAATTGAAATTCATTTTTTTGTGGGTGGTATTGGTTGGTTTTTTTGGGGGTTCACAAAATATTGGCATATGGCTTGTTTAGTAATTTTTAGGTCATTGATTTCTTTATATGACAATCCATCTGCATATAATTGTCTCATATCTTCTCTCCATCGATGGAACCTATCTAGGTCCGCATTGATAGATCAAATAGAATCGACAACAGTTTGCATCGTAGATGCAAACCATGCGAGATGTGGAGGGACTCTAGTCTCATTTTTTATGAGATCTATATTTCCTTGAATGACAATCAAGTTTGCTTGAATATTCTCTCTTAGTTGATCCTGGTCAACTAGAGGAGGGGGTGGGGGGTTAAGCGGTGGAGAATGTGGAGTGCTAGGGTTTTGTTCATGTGGTGGACTAGGATGTACGCCGAGATCTATAGGGATTTCTTGATCAGGCATGAAATCCTCTAAATTAAATAGTGGATCCATCTGAGCAATGATATGGCAACTGTATGTTAAACAATTAAAAAATATATATCAACAAACTAATTAAATAATGCACACAATTTGAAAGTTATTTAAAAATCACATTAAACATGCACAAATTCAAAATATATTTCATTTGAAGACCATTCGATTTATAACATTAAAAATTCATATAACATGTACACACATTAAATTGAGTCCAGTGTGGGGTTGTTAATATGAAGGGTACAAATGAAATTATGGGGTTTTATTAAAATTTATTTAATCTCATTCATTATTTTCAAATAATAATAAAGATAAGAATGAAAAATTAATAGAAGACATTGAAAGGGACACATAGATATATATGCTAGTGACCTAATTGCAATGTACAAAATATATAAAAAAGATGAGTCAAGCTCTATTCACTAAATTTTGAGAACTTATTTGATCCCCTTAAGAAATGTCAAATTCCTCCTTAAGACATCGATTTACGATTTAGGGCGATAGGATGGCTTTTAAGGGGATCTATGTGTAGTAAGGTCCTAGGAAAAAATGGTCCATGGCTTAAGGGAATAAAGTTTGGTGGAGTTGCCTAAGGCAACCAAATTTCATTTTAAGGTCCTACAACAAAATGAATAGATGTATTAGTCAAGTATGACATAGAATTTAATTAAATATAATGACATAAATTGATTTATCTAAATTTTCAAATTTCATAATAAGAGACACAAGTTCTCTATAGTGGGACAAAGTAGTTAAGAAGAAATTATAAGTTTAACACTAACATTAAAATTTATAATCTCATTCATTGTTTTCAAAGAATACTAAAGATAAGAATGAAAATTTAATAGAATACATTTAAAGGGACACATAGATATATGCTAGTGACCTAATTGCAATGTACAAAATAAATAAATATGAGCTTCAACTCTATTCACCAAATTTTGAGAACTTCTTTGATCCCCTTAAGAAATGTCATTATTAGGACTTAAGACATCTATTTATGATTTAGGGTGATAGGATGGCTTAAGGGGATCTATGTCTAGTAAGGACCTAGGAAAAAATGTTCCATGGCTTAAGGGAATAAAATTTTGTGGAGTTGCCTAAGGAAACCAAATTTCATTTTAAGGTCCTACAACAAAATGAATGCTTTTAGGGTTTAGGGTTTAGATTTCAATTATAACTAAGTTACATGAGTTACGATGGATTTTGCAACAATTAGGAATTTTAGATTTCAATTATATATAACTAAGTTGTTGAGTTACAATGGATTTTGAACCTATTTGGACCTCTACACACTCTTGGATGATTTAAAAAGGGAGAGGGGATCTAAAGTGATTTAGACCCAAATTTTTTTGTAATCATATATTTTTTGAAACTTTTCTATGGCATAGACTATTCCTTCATATTTATATAAATTCTAGACACACGGGTTTTCAAAAAAGAACCTAACTGCCACTAAGTGAGGAATCAATTGATCAATGAACAATAAATTTAAATAAACTTAGAAAATAAACCTTTGGTTATAGAATTCACTTACATTTACGAATCATCATCTATCAAGTTTGTCAAAAAAGTAATTTGAATTTTCCATTGAAATGTTCATGCTACAAGTTATCTTTGATACACTAGTTTAGAGAAAGTACAACATTTAGTTTTCCTAATCTAGAACAATGCCACTACACATGAGAGTTAAAATAGGAATTAGATTAAACAAACAACCTATAGATCTTATGAATAATATCCTATAAATTAAGGTTTGAATTTGATCATAATGCATCGTTACATTTAATTCACAAAGGATCTTGAATCCAAATAAGATTTGGGTAGAAATCATTCATGCTTCACATTTTAATTTTTATTTGATTTAATAACATTTATACAACTTGTCTAGCTCTATTCATATTGCACATAGTCTAGATCAACAAGTATGACTTGCATTTCTATGTTTTTTAATAATTTTTTACAAGTAAATGAGAAACCCTACCACCTAAACTTAGTGCTTTGAATAAAATATGTGACATTCAAGGAATAGCTTCAATATATCAACAATTAGGAATAAATTAGATATCAATTATAACTAAGTTGTTGAGTTACGATGGATTTTGCAACAATTAGGAATTTTAGATTTCAATTATATAACTAAGTTGTAAAGTTACGATGGATTTTGTTCACCTATTTGGACCTCTATGCACTCTTGGATGATCTAAAAAGGAAGAGGGGATCTAAAGTGATTTAGACCAAAAAAAATTTGTAATCATATATTTTTTGAAAGATTTCTATGGCATAGACTCTTCCTTCATATTTATATAAATTCTAGACACATGGGTTTTCGAAAAAGAACTTAACTACCACTAAGTGAGGAATCAATTGATCAATTCAATAAATTTAAATAAACTTAGAAAATAAACCCTTGGTTATAGAATTCACAGTTTGCATTTATGAATCATCATATATCAAGTTTCTCAAAAAAGTAATTTGAATTTTCCATTGAAATGTTCATGCTACAAGTTATCTTTGACACACTAGTTTAGAGAAAGTGTACAACATTTAGTTTTCCTAATCTAGAACAATGCCACTACACATGAGAGTTAAAATAGGAATTAGATTACACACAACCTATAGATCTTATGAATAATATCCTATAAATTAAGGTTTGAGTATGATCATAATGCATCCTTACATTTAATTCACAAAGGATCTCATCCAAATAAGATTTGGGTAGAAATCATTCGTGCTTCACATTTTAATATTTATTTGATTTAATAACATTTATGTGTCTAGCTCTATCCATATTGCACATAGTCTAGATTAACAAGTATGACTTGCATTTCTATGTTTTTTAAGAGAATACATCATACACTATATAAGCTTTAATATAACATTGATATAGAGTGATTACATGTTCATATCAACTAGCATCATGATATATACATTTATTAAATCAAGCACATAGTTTCGCATGAGGTACATTATTTTACTTCACTAGTACACTTTCTCAAGTTAAATTATACAATCATGAAGTTTTTTGAGATAAAATTAGCTATCAAATTTATATTATGTGAATATATATTATAATTAAATCAATAATTTGTTGGTTAATATATATATTTATGCATCGATTGTTTGTACCTCCTTTATTAGTCAATTTTATGAATTTCATTGGTAGTTGTGTGGATCACCAACGGCATACCAAAGTGTACAGGTAGAACCTATGGACTATAAATTGTGATCCCTAATTTAGGGTTTTACGTAACTTACGTTTTAGGGTAAATAGCCTATTTTAGGTTTATGTTTTAGGGTAAATGGGGTTTTAGGTTTACGTTTTAGGGTTTAGGACCAAGGATTAACCTGTGTAAATTAGTTTGTAGGAACCTATGTAAATTTTGTAACATAGGGTTTTGATTTCTAAGTTAAATGTGTCCAATTTAGGTTTATTTTTTATGGTTTTCAATTTACAATTTAACATTATCTGTTTCGTTGACGTTTTTGATTTTTTAAATGCAATTAAAAACTATAAAAAATTGAACTAAAACACACTAAAGAAACAAAAACTGAATACTAATTACAAAGAAAAAAAACAAGATATAAAGCAAAAAAAGGAAAAATTCAACCAACCTGGAGGTCACTGAGGTTGGGTGTGTTGACAGGAGGAGGTGGTAGTCAAAATTTTCACCAAGCACAAGCTTCGAAACACGTACGCGATCAAGAACCTCTCTT
>VDFB02052660.1:0-13726 GCA_007258455.2 Sequoia sempervirens | reverse complement strand
ATGAGGTTTTGCAATGATATCCTGAGGGATGGGAGCTCGATCTCAATGGGGAGTACCACTTCTAATCTGTAGACCAAGGAGAAGGGGGTGGCGTCAGTGGGTGTGCAGATACTGGTTTGATAGGCCTAGAGGGTGAGATTAAGTGTAAATGCCAGTCATGACTTACGTCATTGACTGTTTTCTTGAGGATTTTCAAAATGGTTTTGTTTGTAGCTTCTGCTTGGCCATTTCCTTGGGGATAGTATGGGGTGGAGAAGTGATGTTGGATTTTGAATTTCTCACATAAGTCATGAACCTCTTGATTCTTGAATGGTGTTCCATTATCTGAGATAATGGCTTTTTGGACACCGTAACAACATATGAGATAGTTCAAGATGAATTTTGAGATCTGATTCCCAGTTATGTATGTCATGGGTATGGCTTCCATCCACTTAGTAAAGTACTCCATTGCGGTTATGATGAATTTATGGCCGTTAGATGAAGTGGGCATGATTTTTCCAATGAGATCTAGTCCCCACTGTGAGAAGGGCCATGGTGTGACAATAGGATGAAGCTCTTGAGATGGAGTATGGATGAGGTCCCCATGTTGTTGACATTGTAGACACTTTTTGCCATAGTCATGTGCTTCTCATTCCATTGTGGGCCAATAATACCCCATCGTCAGCAATTTCTTAGCTATGGTCATTTCGCTTGAATGCGAACCACAAATACCATTATGTACTTCAGTTAGAGTGGTTAATGCCTCCTTAGCATTTAGACAGTGTAGAAGGGTTCCTTCTATGCTCCTATGGTATAAAGTATCCCCTAAGATGAAGAATCTAGATGCCTTTTTTACAAAGGTTCATTTTAAGTTTGAGGGTAAATTAGTGGGTATGATTCCTATGCGAAGATATGTATAGATGTCATGATACCAAGGATCTTCAGGACCAATGATTTCACACATGAATTCTGATTCTGGTACCTTGAATGCAGGCAAGAGAAGCTGCTCTATCAGAAATTCATATTTTGGAACATTGTTGGGGATGTCTAGTAGGGACCCAATTGTTGCCATGGCATCTGCAGCTCTATTGTTGGCTCTAGGAATCTGCTCAAATGTTATTTCGATGGACTCCTTAAGGGTCTCCACCAATTTCTTATATGGAGTGAGCTTGTCGTCCTTGGTCTGGTATTCATTATTTACTTGATTTATGATCAATTGAGAATCCTCGTATACTCTAAGAGCAATTATGTTCCATTGCACTACTATTCTGAGACCTATGGTGAAAGCCTCATATTCCACAATGTTATTAGTGTAGGGAAATGTTAGTTTGTCTTACCTTGGTATGCAATCCCCTTGTGGGGTGATGAAGAAGACACCAGCTCCTGATCCATGTTGTGTGTATGAACCATCAAAGTATAGTTTCCAATGGTTAGCTATATTGAGATTAAAAATGAATTCATCAGGAAATTATGAGACAAGATGGTTTTTTGAATAGATTTGTGCCTATGCCAGTTGATCTACAATAACCTAACCCTTGATTTCTTTCTGCTCGACATACTCAATGTCGTACTCTGACAATATCATCACCCATTTGGCCATTCTTCCTGTGAGCACTTCCTTTGATAGTAGATATTTGAGGGGATCAATTTTGGCGATGAGCTTTATCTTGTGTGCCAACATGTAATATCTAAATTTTTGTGATGCAAACACTACTACTAGGCATGCCTTCTTAATGAATGAATAGTTTTGTTAATTTCCAACCATTGTTTTGCTGATATAGTAGATAGCCCTTTCCGTTCCATTTTCATCATGTTGAGCTAGCAGAGCTCCAAGGGTTACTGTTGTTGTTGATACGTATAAGATCAATGGTTTCTTTGGGATAGGTGGCATTAAGACTAGTGGTTTTAGTAGGTATTCCTTTATTTTGTTAAATGCCTCTTCACACTTGGCATCCCATTTGTACACTACTCCCTTGTGGAGTAGGTGAGAACATGGATTCTGTTTATCCGCCAATTGTGCTATAAATCTTTGAATGGATTGAAGTCTGCCTTAGAGGCCTCTCAATTGTTGTAATGTCTTTGGTGCTTCCATTTCGAGAATTTATTTCACCTTTGTTGGATCCACCTCAGTACCCCTCATTGATACTATATATCCTAGTAGTTCACCTGATTGTACGCCAAAGATGCACTTCTTTGGGTTTATTCTGACTTTGTATTCCTCTAGTCTGTCAAAGATGGCACTCAGGGTTGCTATGTGATCTTGTCTCTTTCTAGACTTAACTAGGATGTCATCAACATACTCCTCAACTGTTTTATGGATAATATCATGGAATATCAATGTCATAACCCTTTGATATGTTCCTCCTACATTCTTTAGTCCAAATAACATCATGTTCCAATAGTAAGTCCTCCATGGACAAGTGAAAGATGTCTTATGTTGATCCTTTTTTGCTATCATGATTTGATTGTATCCTAAAAATCCATCCATTAGTGATAACATCTCATGTCCCACTGTCATGTCCACTATCTTGTTGATGTTGGGAAGGGGGAAGTCATCTTTTGGACATGCTTTGTTCAAATCTCTGAAGTCTATATAGATTCTAATGGCTCTATCATGCTTTGAAATAGGTACCAGGTTTGATACCCACTTTGGATAATCTATTGGCCATATGAATCCTACATCTAATAGATTTTTGAGCTTCATTTTGACCAATAAGGTGATCTAAGGGTGTAGTTTTTGAATCTTTTTTTCTGACAGGCTTTGCTTCTCGATACACTGCTAAGTGGTGAACCACACTCTTTAGATCAAGTCCTAGCATGTCAGCATAACTCCATGTGAATTTTATCTGTCTTTCCTTTAAGAAAGATACTAGGCGCTCTTGCTCTTCTAATAGTAGTGATTCCACATAGAATGTGATATACGGGGTCTCCTCTGTTCCTAGGTTGACTGGGTTACATTTTTCTACCAAGACTACTGGATTTTCATATTGAAGAGCTCTTAAAGGAAGATTGAATCCCCCATCCTCAGGTTCCTCAGAGAGATTTTCACCATTGGATGCATCCTTTCTTTTTACTTTTTTCTTGTCAGAGTGTGCCACAGTGTGGTTTTCACTCAAGGACTTGGATATTAATCTTAATTTCTCACTTTTGCGACAGAAGGATTCAATCATTTCCCCATAATAGGCATGCGTGTCCAACTCTATTATAAACCTTACTTTATGGTCTCCCTTTGGAATGTTATCCCACAGTCCCATGAACTCTGAGAGTGCCTCATTGTTTTTGAACGTATCAAGAACAAGAAGTCCTTGTTGGTCATAGTCAATCAGTTGGGGGTATACTAAGTGGATTTCATGATTTTGTTGGTTTGTTTCAAAGGAGAGGGTGCTAATCATGCAAAGGGTGGTATCCTAAAATAACCTAGGTAGATTGGTCATGGCATCCTTGTCATCGCTACTATTATAAATGTCAATTATGAAGATATGTATGTCTCTACTTGTGGATATTCGTAAGCATCCTTCTGTTGTGGTTGGTTGAGGAGGAATATTAACCATTCTCACTAGAGGACTTCGACCATTTATGGTTACACTTAGAGGGGTACATCTAAGGCCAAGGTTTGTTATTGGTCGCATCTCTAACATGATAGGTATTATGAGCCCATTGTTGTGTTGTCCCAGTCTTTGATTTCTATCAAAGCCTATTGCTAGCATCATTTGCAGACCCTTGCTTCCATTATGCATTGGTAATTCTATTACTAGTCTTTCATCTTGATATAGCATATGTGATGGATCTTCCTCGATAACCTCCTAGCCAAGGTATCCCAAGCTTGTGAATTTGGGATAGTCTTCAGCAGACATTTGTGATGTGGAAGCTTGATTTTCTTGTGGACATCCTTAGGATCTAGGAGATTGTGGTAACTCTCCTACCACAAAAGCTTTGTTAGGGAGCTTGTAGCTTCCACAATTGTCATCCTAGATTATGAGCTTGATGTCGGAGATGGTGGGAATGGTGGGAGTGGTAGGTGTCAGTCACAAAAGTGGATATGAGGGTGGTACAATCAATGTATGGTGTGGATGGGCCTTCATCATTTTTTGGTAATTAGGGGTTTTTGTAATACTTTGCTTCAAGATTTTTGCAGTACGAGAAGGGTTCAGGATCTCCATGAATGGTAACTTATTGTCTGTTATGTGTAAATTTCACACACTGATGGAAAGTAGATGCTACTGCCTTCGTTGTATGAATCCATGGATGTCCCAAAAGGATGTTATATGGTAGTCAAGGTCCAAGACCTGACAAGTGGTTTCCATGAGAGCTAGCCCTACTTGAATAAGGAGTTTGATCATGCCTTGGGACACTCTTTCTTGATCATCATATGTTCTTATTGTGATGCCTTTTCATTTTTCAATAGAGTCCTCTAGGATTTTCAATTGTTTGATGAGGTTGAGAGAACAAATATTTAAACCCGCACCTCCATCCACCAAGACCCTTTTGAATTTTCTATTGTTCACTATGACTTCTAGGTGAAGTGCACGATTGTGAGATGGTTGAGTGGGGAAGTCTTAGTCAGAGAATGTGAGGAGATTTGGCATAATGATATTTCTGACCATAGCTTGGAATTTCTCTACCCCAAGATCTGTGAGGATAGTGGATGAATCCAACAATTCTTCAAGGATTTTTCTATGGGCAGATGAGATTTTTAGCAACTCCATGATGGAGATTTGTGTTGGCATTCTCTTGAGTTGATCTAGGACATTATATCTATTAGGGATAGGTTTGGATGTAGGGGCTTTATTTTTCTGGGATGATCCTACGATGGTAACTTTTCTGCCTCTTGTGGTGACTCCACAATCTTTGACATAGGCACCCTTGATGGTGATGACCATGCAGTTTTCATCTAGGGAGGTGATGACTGTTTCATACACATGATTCATGTTTGAGTGGGTGCCTTTCCCTTTATCATTTTTATTCCCTTTGTTGCCATGATTCGGCATTGGATTCGTGTATATCTCAAGATCTTAATTTCCTGTAGGTTGTTCTACGTTTATGACTCTTTTATCAATGAGATATTGAATGATGTTTTTCAATATCATGCAACTATTTGTGGTATGGCCTTTGATTTTATGAAATTTGCAAAGCTGATTCTCATTATACCAAGGAGGTTTCGCATCTGGTTCTTGGTAATTTTCAAAGATAGCAGTGTGAATGATTTTTTCATCTATCAATTTTTCATGATGACATCTAATGGTTCCCCCAAAGTAGTGTACTTTTGCTTGGGATAAATCTTGTTGTGTTGGGGTGGTCCTCTTCGGTCATTGAGATTATTGATTGTTGGATTGTTGTGTGATGATTGTTTTGGTGTTGGATTTGGATTTTTGGTGCAGGTGTATGTTGGAGAGGGGCACTAATGACCACCTTGGCATTGATGACACCATCATTAGTGGCATTTTTGTTCCTTTCCCACATGCATGGTTTATCATTGTAATTGGATGGTGGGTGGTTGTTTTGTTGTTCAGGGTATAATGTTGATCCCGCAGGTTGAGTCACAAGGGCTTGTTCGATACTGAGCAGCTTGGGGATCAACTGGTCATATGTGGTGATTCCTTGAACCTTGAGATGAAATACTAAGAGGCCGTCAAGGTTGGCTATGATGGTGCAAACTTGTTGTTCTTCTGGCATGGTTCATTTACTCCGATTGGCCTTGGATCACCATTGTTGTAAGAAAGAAGTGAAAGATTCACTCTTTCCTTGTTTTAGAGCTGAGAGTTCTTCTAGACTAACATCCATTGCAATGTTGCATGCATAGTTCTTAATGATTGCGTCTACGATTTCTTGAAATGTTCTAATTCCTAAAGGTAGGCAAGAGAACCATTCCATAGCATGACCTGCCAAACTCCTAGGAAATAGCCGCATCAGATAAGTATCGTTGTATGCAACTTCCATGCAATGAACCTAGAATTCCCTGATGTGATCTTCAAGGTTTCCCGTCCCTTGATATTTGTCACATTTGGAGATCTCAAATCCCTTAGGGAATGGTTTCATTACTACGCTCCTATCAAATGGATACAGACACAAGTTTCTTGGTATCTTCGTTGTTTGCCCTTATTGAAGATCGAGCACTTGTTGTGAGAGCAACTTGATTTGTGTCATCACATTGTTCTGTGGATCAAGGGGTGGGATGAAGGTGTTTTGGGGTGTTTCAATTGTGGGTTGGATGGGTGAGTTGGTTGGTGCTTTTTTTATGGTATATGTATGTTATGCCGAGCTAGGTAGGCTTCCACCTATTATTGATCTTGTTGTTGCTATGCTAAGATTTGTGCTTGTTGTTGTTCAAACAACACTTTTTTTTGTTCTTTTTGTTGGGTTGATAATTCAACTACCTCTTGTTTCTCTTGATATTGCTTTACTACTTGCTGATATGCTTCCAATTGTGTTTCTTGTCTTTGTACAAGAAGTTGTGTTTATGCCTGTGCTTGTTGTGCTTGATATTGGGCTTGTGCTTGTGCCGCTTGTTGTTGTAATAGAGCTTGTGCTTGAGTTGTCTTTTGTGCTTGTAATGCTTGAATGGCTTGGGCAGCTTGTTGTTGTTGTAGTAAAGCTTGGGCTTGTTGCACTTGTAAGGTGGCTTGGGTGGCTTGGGTAGCTTATGGAACTTGAGCAGCTAGATCTATGGCTTTTTTTTTTTGCACTTGTTGGAATCCCCTTTGAAAATAAGCTTGTAATGCCACATTGTATTGACTTGATGCAATGGAAGTTGGTGGTGGTGGGGGTGGTGGTGGATTTGGAATGGCATTTGATAATGTCGCATTGGTGTTTTAAGTGATAGATGGTGGTATTGATGTGGTGGTTTGAATGGTCAGTGGTGTTGTTGATGTGATTGGTTCTTGAGAGACCATATTTTGCAATGTTAGGGGGGTCTTTGATGATGTTACAATTGCTTGTGCATTTTTCATTTGTTGTGATATTGACGACAAGTTTTGTGCATTTGGCATAATGCTTTGATTGATGTTTGGGATGTTGATTTGATCGATACTTGGTAAGGGGGGAAGCTCTAAGCTAAGGAGTGGTGTGCATGATGATGGAAAAATCAAAAGTGGTGGAAATTTAAGGGGTGTGAGTCCTTGTGAAAATGTTGTGGTGTTGAAAATTCCCCCTAGTCCTAACATGTCTCCTTCCTCTCTCAAATTTTTGAGGAGGCAAGTTTGAGGTGTTGCGTGGAAAAATGATGATGATGGATCATGATGGAAGGTGAGAGGAACATTCTTATGTAATGGGTTTTCGGTTATGTTTTGTTCCAAGATGGTGTTTACATCCAATTTTTGATTATTAACAAGGGGGTGTGTTTGAATAGCATTGAAAAATGCATTTCCCTTATTAATGTTAGGTTGGGTTGGAGCAAGAGATGTCATGATTTGTGAAATGTTTTGTGTGATATTTTGGGATGGAGGTGTGGATGAAATGGGAATGGTGGATGAGATTGGAGGAAATGATGTCTCCACTATGGTACTCACGTCGAAATCTGAAGGTAACTTGGCCCCTTGTTTCGCTAGCTCAAGCATGTATAATGAAGGGTTAAGTCTTATCATGATGTTGATGATTTTATGGTTCTCTAAATTTTGGAGCATTTCAATTATTTCTTCATGAGAAATTCCAAAGGTAAGATCCTCTCCTTGGTTTTCCTCCTGCGGATTTTGCGATGATGTCAGAAGGTTAATTGTGAGAGTTCCCAACCCAATAGGATTCATTTAAGGAGTGGTTTGACATAAATCACTTGAAGCGGGTGTTTCTTTGTTGGCTTCCATGCTCTTCTTGTATTGAGATCTGGATTGAACCATAAAACAAGGATCAATTTTTAAGAATGGGAGATGAATCTCTTTATTCTTTTGGATTGATCTTTATTTTATGCCTCAAAGTAGAAAATTTTAGGATATCTTGAGGATCGAAAGGTGATATGATGATGATGTAAAAGATGAATGATGTGGATGTTATGATCTTTTGGTAAGTCTTGAAGGAGATACTAGACTTTTGGATATGTTTCAGATTTTGATTTTGATTTTCCCTTGGGATTTGTCCTTGATTGATTTTGATTTTGAATAAATAGACCATAAGATGTTTGGATGATTATCTAAGGGATAGATTTGATCAAAGGATGATAATTTGAATATGTGCAGGAAGAAGGATGCATCTACCCACACCTATCCAAACAAGATGATAGTTTCACTAAGCATATGAAGAAGGATTCATCTACATATACTAAGCTAAACGAGATGGTTTTGATAACTTTTGACTAAGAAAATGCAAAAGAATACATCTACACATACCTAGCCAAAGGTGATTTTGATAATGTTTTTAAGGATTTAGTCTCAAGGATTTTGATTATTTTGATTTTCCCAAAAAGCTTAGTATTAAGGATGATTTAAAGATTTTCCAAAAGGAGATTTTGAGATGATGTTTGTTTTGATGTCATGAAGGATGGAAAAAAATATTTTTATTTTCTTTGATCCTAAGATGAACCTAAAAAAGACACTTTGTTCGCCTAGACCTAGGTATTGAAGAACAAGCTTTTCTCTAAACAAGGTGTTCAAACTCTTTGAAAATATTTGGGTTTTTGCAGTAATAGAATGAATACAAAAGAGGATTCTTCCTTGAATCCTTTTTGTAGAAGTTGAAAAGTAGTCTTTTTCTGACTTCGTATAACATAGAGACACATTCTTGATGGGCTTTCAGACTAAGGGCTTTCACCTTTGGTTTCTTGATCTTGATTTTGTGTGAAATCATTGGAGACACATGTGTGGGGTCCAATTGTCTTTAATCTTTGCTTAATGGATTATTTTTACCACAAACACTTCTTGATTATCTTTCAAACTGAATGTCCAATGTCTCAACTCTGTCTCATTTCACAAGGTATATTATGCAAAAATTTGATGAAATTAAGGCAAGGGTTACCTATTGTTTAACTTTAGTGGGAAAATTGAGATGTAAAATCAAGTTCTTAGAAACCTCTAAGGATGTAATCCCAAGGGCAAGCAATAACATGAGAATTTGGTCAATGTTATTTTCCTCCCAAAGGGTTTGAAATTTTGAGGATCATGTTGAATGTTTGTTTACAAATGTTTTCAATCAAAGCACTATGTTTTCAAACCAAGAACAAGTACAAACCTTATGGATGTGTAAGACAATATTTGTTGGATTCCCACTTGGACAAGTCTAGCTACGCTTATCTTTAGCGAATGGTTAGATGCTTGACCCCACTGGCTCCCCTCCACGACACTCGCTTATATAGGGTAGCCAAGCATCAACACCCATGAAACTCCCATGGAATGTTTTCCATTTCTACTAAAGACCGTAAAAGTGTGGGGAAACTTTAGAATGACCATTCTTGCACCAACAAATAGATTAAAGTATTTTGGCGAATTCTAGTACATGGGTTTTAATAAGGACTTTCCGTTCATGGAGATTGACCCATACAAAAAGAGTCCCCTTTTGAATCCATCTTGTCAGAATTAACCATGTGATATTGGCATTTACTCCAATACCCACATTTATATCCCAGATGGAAATACTCTTGGGTTTAGAGTGTTACCGGTTGAGTTGTTCCCTTGGGTGAGTACTTTTTCCCCAAGGTAGGCCCTCTAAGATAAACAAAAGCGAATAAATACAAGATTCGTAACATGATCAATCTTTGATGGCAACAAAGAGAGAGAATATACATGATAATGCCCCCACTCACACTCACACAATATCTTGTTCAATTTTAAACCCAAATCAAAGTGTGGAAGTGATTGTGTTATCTCACCCTAAAGTCATGAAAAAGGCCTTTTGATTCTCAAGATCACTATAAAGCACGAGAGAAGTGCATACGCCCTTTTTCAATGCCTTTAGTTTAAGTAATTTTTCACAAAAAAAAAAAAGTTGCACTTGTTCTTTTTAATTCCACAAAGCAAAATTTTATTTTTAAGCACCAACAAATGAGTGAGAGATACTTTGTTCAATTGTTAATCCAAGAAACAAAATCTAGTAAGTGGTATCCCTAATGTTCATTTTAGCCTTTGTAAGAAGAATTTGAAAGATTATTTTTAAACCCAAACAAAAATTAGTGTCCTAAGAAAGAAAAGATAGCAATTTTGTAAAAAAGTGTTTAAACCAAACACTTAAAATGTCTAAAAACACTTTGATCTTTCAAAATGATATCTTCATGCTTCATTTTCCTTTATCTTCCTTCTTCACTTTTCATTGTTCTCCTTTGTTTTCCTCGTTTTCCTTGTACCTTTTTCACTTTCCCTCTTCGCTTTACCTTTGATTTCCTTGTACCTATTAATATCACAGATAAGAGTTAAAAATTAAGGCATGTCAAATTTATGAGGAAACCTTCTTAAAGAGAGAAAAATAAATAAATAAAAATAAAATTGTATTGACATTCATTATTGAGTTTCTATTATTTTATTTATTTATTTATTCTTTTGTAGAGAACTCAATAATAACGTAAATAAAAAAATAGTAACTCAATAATGAATGCCAATGTGTTTTTGATTAGTACCTTCTATCATATTCATTACAAAATTGACAACCAACATTAAAATATTTACCCTTTTGATCAAAATGTATGATCCCATGAGAAGATATGACCAACAATATATAACAATGGTTTTCAAAAACAATGGTCTTCGAAATCAACAAGCCAATAGCTTGATATATTTATAAGTCAAATAGATGATATTAAGTACAAAAGGAAAGACTGGTTGATAATATTTCTTAAAAATTTTCAAACTGATTGTAATATAAGAGAAAACCAATAAGTATATTCAAAATAAACTTGATGACATAAATTTTTGTAAGTACCATGGCACAAAAGTCAAACAAATCAATCAGAGAATTTTAAAAAATAACATAAGTCGCAGCATAAATGAGTGAAGCACCCAACAAATAGGCTACACCATGAATGAGTTTTTCTTAGACACTTAAATGAAATAAGTGGTATAATGACTGAAAGATACTGGCAGCTTCTACCCACTTTGTTGAAAAAAATCTTCCACTGTTTCAAATCAGTTTGACAGACGCACCATCCTTCATTCCTTACTCATTCACTCTCACTTTTTATCGCTCACACAATCATCTCTCTTCAATACTCTTCACTACCTATCATAAATAATTGGTAAGCTACCAAACAACGTTAATGGTAGGCAAGAAGGCGATGATGTAAAAAGGAATATAATAGTGTTTGATGTCAACTTTGTAGACACCAACCACATAGCAAGTAGGCGAGCACACATATCCATCCTCTAACATGTTGCTTTGTATCTTGTCACCAAACTTTATCTTAAGCATGCTGATGCTTATCGCCTTATAACCATTCAAGATTTTAAATCCTCCTTTTAAGTATGTTTGCATGTGGGTTATTTGGCCATTGATGGCTTTGGACCTGTCTAAAAGAAGGTGAGAAAATTTGACAGAAGGTGACGTTTAAACTTATGTCTCCATACTCGGTAAGCTAAGGGCTGGTGAAGGGGCGACGTCTACGAGAAGGCGAATAGATCTAAGAAAAGGTGAATAGATCTAAGAGAAATGAAGGGCTAGTGAAATATTGAAGGATCAAGTGTATCTCAATATTGAATGCCTAAATGGAGCAGTAAATGAAGTTGTGCATCATATAGTTCAAATTCAAACAATGACTAGTTGGAAGGAAGTGAAAAAAGAAAAACAGTTGAAGGGAGGACTTTGCTTGTGCCCCAAATTCGGTCAGGCTGCGTGGGACAGGGTTATGGACATCGACCCAATAGAGAAAAGAACTTGTTTGTCAGACGCTGCAAATGTGGCCAAACTGGTAAATACGTAGAGAGAAAAAAAGAAAAGGAATGTGGACGCCTAGACAAGACATGTTTTATGTCTGATCAAAAGATGTTAAGTCCAATATAAATGACTCTAGGACATGAACAGAATAAATCTGTTGAAAAAATAGAGATTTTTAATTAAATGTGTTAATCTGAAAACTTTAGGATGATCAAAGTAAGAAAAAAGACAATAGAACATAAATATGGGGCATCCCTTGGATCTTCAAAACCAACGCCAAGAATACTTGAAGAAGAATAGAGGTCAAATAGTAAAGATGCAATTCCTATTTTATCTACAAAACATTCCTAGGAATGATTATGGTATCCCAAATAGTAGAAGCTCACAACACTTAGTTAGTTGTTTCTCCTTATGTGATTATGGTACTCAAAATAAAAGCAGGAGTGAAAGTGAACTCATATAAGATAATGATAAAAACAGTGTTCATAGGAAAATTTTACTTTACTTAGCATTCAAAAACATGGTGATTCAAATGAAATGGACATTCAAAACACAAATCATTTGAAAGTTTTAGCTATCAATATGGTGATTCCATCAAAAATCAAAGGTTCACCCCTCCCTCTAGCACCAATATGTGAGCACCTATTAAAATCTGCAAACACTTAAAAACTTCAAGCATGGGTTAGTTGTCTACAAATTCATCAAAATGCTCCTATGAAATAACATGTGAATGCTTCAAAATGTGACAAATAACAAGATAAATCTATAGACATTATGAAAGCATAACAAGTACCTATTCCGTAGTGGATTGGTGTCAAATGTGCCAATGACCCTTTCCCAATCCTTGCTAAAAACTGAAATGATGCAATGCACTATGATGAAGAGCAAAATTAGTTCTCGAATTAAGAGAGTAACTTTGCATGAAGATGTAAATGAGTTGACGAGGAATGATTCCCTTCATTTATAGAATATTTTGATGAGAGAATGGCCAAATGGATGAATGTGG
Organism: Sequoia sempervirens; assembly: GCA_007258455.2. Lineage (NCBI taxonomy): Eukaryota > Viridiplantae > Streptophyta > Pinopsida > Cupressales > Cupressaceae > Sequoia > Sequoia sempervirens. The sequence goes on along the minus strand of VDFB02052660.1, from coordinate 960 downwards.
GACTAAATATAAACCAATGAAAAGAGGCCACTTGTCAACTTTCCATAGGTTGAGGAATGTGCAAGAGGGAGATTTCAAATTTGAATTTGAGAGTAAATGTTGAGTTTGACTTGTGCAAGGGACATGTAAGAGACATGTAAGACCTATTAAATTCCTTGTTGGATGTACATTTCAACTTGCTTTTGAATTCAAATTTGAGGTAATATTTCTCATAGATGCCATGTTGAAAGAAAATAAGGATTTTAGTAAATCAATAAATTGATTTATTTGTGCAAGTGGGAAAAGCTAGAGGATGTGATGGGTGGTTAGGTTAGTTTAATCAGGATTTGATTAGCTTAATGATTATTAGGATGCTTTGACCCTTTTGACTTGAATATTTTATTTATTTAAATAAAAAGCGATGGAAAATGCATTTGGGATTTAATTAAATAAAGTTTTGATTTATTTAAGTAGAGGGATGATGCAAGATAAGGGTGGATTAATTTGCATGAGATGAAAATAGAATATGGTTGATGGGTGTTGTCACAATAGTGGTTTACAATTGCTGAGAGGAATGAATTTTAGCTGAAATCACATATTTTTAGAAAATATAATGATTTAAGCTTTAAAATGTTCCATTTTAAGGATTCCAATTGAAGAGAGTTTGATCAAATAACCTTAGATCAAACCCCCTTGGATAGAACCTTGCTAGTTTTAAACCATACCTATAAATGCGTCTCCTTTACACTTATCAAAATGCTGATAAAAATCACTTTTGATTTAGCTTTTGTGGGATCAAATGAATTCATTTAAAATTTATTTCAAATGATTATGGCATTCCTCAGAACAAGCTATCCAGTGAATATAATTTTAATATGTTTTGGTTTTGTTATGTATTTGTTTTTTAAGTTTTATTAAACATAGGTTTTTCATCGAAAATGAATTTCTTTGTTCTTCACATGTGGAAAAATAGAATATTAT
>VDFB02052659.1:0-15317 GCA_007258455.2 Sequoia sempervirens | reverse complement strand
GAACTTCAAAGTTTTATTCTATGTGTTCTATTTTATCTTTCCTTGTGTCTCCAGTCATCTATGGTGTTTGGGAAAAGCCTAAGGTTGGTGTTTTACCTTTGTCTTCATGTAAAACCCTAGTGTTTATCTTACACCTTTGGTGGGATCTATTTGGCCGCTTACTTTTTGGGAAGGTTTTAAAACGACTTAAGCCCCATCAGCTTCGCATCCAGGCTGGGCCCCCTTTTGTTTTATCATTTTATTTCCTTCGCCTGACTTTATTTTTCCTAAGTCTTTTGTTGGTCCCGTGTTCCCTCGTTAAAACAACTTATGTCATTGTTTGTCATCGGCCTAGTGATGTCCCCTTATTCCTTTAGGGGAGAGGGCCAAGTAGTCGTGCAAGCTAACTTTCTTAGCATGTAGCAATTGAATGGAATATTGTAGAACCTTCATTTTTTTTGAAATGTAGACTGGTCTCTTATTTATCTATAACTAAGGTTTGGAGGTGCGACTCATCATGCAACTCGCCACATCAGCGGATCTTTTGAGAAGTGTCTAAAATTTGACTTTTTAAAGGTTCGACCAAAACTTAATCATGGAACCCCCAATAGTTGAACCAAAAAAATATCATTTGTTGCTTGTAGAATATGATATTTTTATTTAAATTAAAATTAATATACAACCTAAGTGGACCAAATACTTATTGATAATCATAAATCTTTGATATCTCTACCTTTTATATTCAACACATATGGACTAATAGTTGAACACAAAAAATCTATTTGTTGTTATAAAAACAACACATAATGATTTAAAATACAACTTATACTGAACAAAAATGGACCAATAGTTGAACACTAAAACTTTTGAAAATCCTTCACATTTAATGGGAAAATACATGTTATTTATTGTGCTCACCTTTTATATTTGTGATAGGACAAACTATTAATATAAAATTATCCAATGCTTGTACATTGCTACCCCAATTGTTGTACACATAAGAACAATATTTTTTCACTATGATAACAATACTTGTTTAAATGAGTGTCTTATTTTATTAAATGAGCATTTTATTTTTTAAATGATATACTTATAGTGGAGAGTTGTGATATTTTATTTGAAACAAAAAAATACTTATTTCACTTCTTCATGAATGTATTTATGTTTTTTTCATATAACATTTAGAGGTTCTCATGTGTTCAAGTATGGGTCCATTTTTTATCAACATTTGGTTTTTTCTTTATTTACATTTGGACTATTTATTTACAATATATAGTATAAATATGTGGTAAGACTGGGTATTATCATCACGATTGAGTGCGCGACTATTGGACCCCGCACGACTACTGGGTCCTCTCCACTAATAAATGTTTTTATTTTGCAGAGGGAAAATTTTGCATGGCCGTAGATCAATCATCATGTGATCTCAGTCGTTCCCCGCCATCCTGCAATGACCCCACCACACTGTCTTTGTTGATCGCGATATCACGGGTGAGCGCCATGTGTCTCATCCAGTGAAGCCGAAAGAATGATAAATACTTTGATGAGTCTTTAATACATTATGTCGCGGGTTACTAAAGCAGTTATAAGATGCACGTGTTTTAAATCAACAAAGATGTTATAATCTCAGTAGAAAGGTGCTCAATGGTTAATAACAAGGCTGGCGACTGTGTTGAACAAACAAGATTACCGATGGTTGAGATCCATAGTTTCCCGCCATCGCGTGATCAAAAGTTTTGAGGTCTTTATTGATTGCGATATCACGGGCAGGTGCCACATGGATCTCCTTGGCAACGATTAGTATGGTGGGCCCCTTATTGCCACGATGGAGACTATGCCAGTTTGCTTTGAAGGTAGTCATCTGATGATCTTACCAAGGTGAAGGATTGACGACTAATATTTGAATATGCATCAAATGCGATTAGAGTCATTCGTGCAACACGCGAGTAAGCTTTAATGGTGGCCATGAAATCTACTACCATGGTTTGATCGAAATAAAGCAACTATTCTTCTACTTTTGGTATCACAAAGCATTCAAAATATCTTAAATGGGGATTGTCGGTGGATATGTTCTGTCTAAGGATTTGATAAGTAGTATTGGGTTAGAATACATGTTGATGAAATTGTAAAGCAATGTTCTCAAGGATCTTATATGTTATGTGTTAAATATGTCATAAACTCTTAGATGTTTATGAATTTGACTCCCTCAATGGATATATGGCATTGATGTAAGTTGTACTAATTTGAATGGTTCAATATTTTGTTTTTCTTTACCTAGCGCTTGCTACAAATTGCAAATCAATGACTATTTTACACTATGGAATGTGTTGTAGTTATCTCATGCTCCAAATAGTTGATATTATTGATGAACAACCAATTCTATTTAGTATTATGCTATTAGGTTGAGCTATTAAATGAGATTATCTGTTGTTGTTAATGTTGTTTATGATAATGGTGCAAAGGTTGTAAACACATTAAGGGATCACCCTCATGGGTCTTGCAGAGCCCAAAGTGTAGGAGGTCTTTAAAATCCTCGTCAGTTGGTCCAGGTCCTTCGAGCTGCCCTTGATTGGAATTGGAAATTCCATAAGTAAATTAGAAGACCAACCTGGTTACAAAAAAAACCAATAGGTAGAGGGAGAGAGATAGAGGGATTCAGTGAGAGAGAGAGGGAGGGAGTGGGAGAGAGATAGAGGGTAGAGGGTTAAGGGTAGAGGGGAGGGAGATAAGAGTGAGAGAGAGAGACTTGAGAGAGGGAGAGGGGTAGGAGGGTGAGAATTGAGAGAGAGAGGGAGGGAGGAGAGAGTGGGAGAGAGATAGAGGGTAGAGGGTTAAGCGTAGAGGGTAGAGGGTTTAAGGGTTTAGAGTTTAAGGGTTAATGGTTTAGGGTTTAGGGTTAAAGGTAGAGGGTGTTTGTTTGTTTTTTACAGAATCGGTTGGTCTTCTAATCTACCTATGGGATTGCCAATTCCAATCAAGGGCAGCTCGAAGGACCTAGACCAACTGACGAGGACTTTAAAAATCCTCCTACACTTTGGGCTCTGCAAGACCCAGGAGGGTGATCCCTTAATGTTTTTACAACCTCTACACCAATATCATAAACAACATTAACACATAACAGATAATCTCATTGAATAGCTCAACACAATAGGATAATATTGAATAAAATTGGTTGTTCACCGATAATATCAACTATGTGGAGCATGAGATAACTACAACACAATCCATAGTAAAATATAGTCATTAATTTGCAATTTGTAGCAAGCTCTAGGCAAAGACAAACAACTATTGAACTACACAAATAAGTACAACTTAGATCAGTGCCATATATCCATTGTAGGAGTCAAATTCATAAGCATCTAAAGGTTTATGATAGATTTAATACATAACATATAAGATCCTTGACAATATTGCATTACAATTTCATCAGTATGCATTCTCACCCAATACTACTTATCAAATCCTTATACATAACATATCTGCCTATAATCCCATTCAAGCATTTTAATTAATTCCTTGAATTAAAGCTAAAATAAGGATTATACACACCAAAACAGTTAGATGAATGAAACAACCCTTAGTCATCTTATTCAAAATTCAGATATGCATGTATAGTGGAGAGACATGAGTTTGAATTTATCATTTCAATTCAAATGCTAGTATTGTTATACAACATTAAATCCCCATGAATTCAAAACCGATTATAGAATAAATTAGAACCTAAATTGTTTTTCTCTCTAAAACCATCACACTTTATAATTTTCTCTGCAACTTCACCTAGAGTAGACCAAAAATATCTAACTTGCTAACCCGTACTTCTGGCCTTGAAATCCTTCTTATAGAAAATGAAGGAGAAAACAAGCATATGGCCAGAAAGTACACATGTCACCAGTTAGTTGGCACACCTGGTGATATTCCAAATTTTTTTACAACAACCGTCACTTTGGAGAATATTCTTGTTCATCATGTCAGCTGAGAAAAGTTGATACAACAACAAAAAACCATAAGAAACCTGTGCTGAGAATGCCATCAAAGCAAAACTGGAAACTGTTGTAACCGCAACATCTAATTTACCACCTGTTAGTAGTCCATTCCTTTTACTCTTCCTCAGTCAAATATTTAGTTACCCATTTATGGTATTCTTCATCAGCCAGCTAGTCAAAACTAATCATCTCATTCACCTTAGTATTGTAAGGTGTGTATTTTACCGCTACCTGATTTGCATCTCTTTCAAAAGCTTCCAAAAATGAGCAGGTACTAATGATTTTATCCATACAACTCACCAAAAAGTCATAATCTGAGTCATCACAAATTAATTTAACTTTATCATTGATGAATTCACTTGCTTGATCCTGCCACTGCTGGAGTGACCTGATTTTCCCCTACTCATCAATTATATCTGGTAACAATGTGTTACCCCAATCATTAAAATTCTTCACCAATTCCCTGATCTTCCTACTCAAATCATCTGGTAGGGTCTGAAAACCTTGCAATGATTTAACCAACACTTGAGTAGGCTTTAATGATTGGGGCCTATTATTTGTATCAAACCTTGAAGCCTTATACATGACATCCAAATCACTGGCCCTAGGGATCCAATTTTCAATCAATGGTATCACTACTTCCTGCTCCCTATCAATATTCTTTATTGCATCTAACAACAAAGAATATAAAGAATGCATAGATAGCAATTTACTATCAACCTTTTCATTTAAATGCCTCAAGACAGTAGTAACAATCTCCTTTTGCTTTGAAAGATATCCCTCCTCACTTACCTTCAATGATGTCTACAATTCATCAATTCTTTGCAAGAGCTTCTTCTTTGTAGGATCAATAGAGCACTTTGTTTCTTCATCAATTTTTTCTAAAGGAGGGGTGAGAGAAAGATTCTAACTAGGAGACCCTAGTGTGGAAACAATTGGAGAAGCAGGAGGGACTGACCCTACTGTGGAAGGTAATGTACTAGTCCCTGGAGCACTTGATGTCTCCCCAATTTGTGTATAACTAAACCTTTCCACCTCAATCTACAAATCAACATTCCTCTGTTGCATCTTGTTGTATTCCTCAATCAAAAGGTTATACTTCTCCATTAGGCTCTTCTTTTCAACCTCCTCTCTTTTAGCAGTCTTTTGGGCCAATTTGGCCACATTCACATTCAAATTAGTGGCCTCAGTGGTTGAGGTCTCTGAAGCTCTCTTTATTATTAATCCTCCTCTAAAATTTGGATTAATATCCGTAACATTTGGCTTTCTTCCTTGAGGGGCCAATGCCCAAATTTCCAAAGTTTCATATTCCTCACTGAAGGCAGAATCTTGCAATGCTTCCTTGACTTCTTCTTCAGAGTCTTGCAAAGGATGCTTGGAATTTAAAATAGCATTAAATGCTACAACATCTGCAATGTCATATTCAGGCAGAATCAACACACCACCCTGACTCACCAGTCTTCTTCCCTCTTTAGGAGTGATGTTCTTAAATTCCTCCATTAATTCAAATTTTACCTCCTCATCATTATCCTGGTCTGACCTGTCAGGCCTTAGTTCTCTTCTCTTCTTACATTTCTCTTGATATTCTTCAAATTTCATCCTCCATACCAATTGCAAGAATATAGGAGTTTTTACAAATGTATTGTCATCTAGAAACTCCTTACATGCTTCCGTTCTTGCATCTTGTACACTTTTTCCTTTCATATCTAAATCAAATAGAACCAATTCAGCTGGCCTAGGAGGGGAAGGAATACCAACCTGCATGTCCTGATCAGTAACAATAATTTCATCCATCAGATCCTCTTGTGGTTGATCAATTCTTTGTCTTTTAGGGCTTGACTCGGATGGTGGTGATGAGGGACTGTCTTTTGGTGATAATTCTAAATCAATGATTTTAATTTCCCTAGACACTTTGAATTTTGGACCTGGTTGTGAAGGAAACTTCATTATTTTCTTTCCTTTTCTGTCCACTTCCTCTTCATCACTGATATCATCCTTTTTCCTCCTGTAAATAGGCCACCTTTATGTAGGCATGTATTCTAGCCTTGTTTCAATTGGCCTGGCACCTTGTTTCTGTACACCCAAACTCAGTTCTAAATTTATCTTTTTTTTCCTCAATGTGCCCATAATTTCCTTGAAGTTCTCCATTAGAAAGTCAATCTTCTTATAGTATGGATTGAACTCCAACAATGGATTATACGTCAGATCCATCTTCTACACAATATCTAATAGCTTCTTATAAGCTATCCATTTCTCCTTATTCAACTCCTGCCTATTTAAATCAAATTCATTTTTGATCAAATCCTTAGGAAATTTGAACTCATGCACAAATTTTCCAGCCTTTATTCTTTGTCTGAAAAGGGAAAAGAAACCCTTAGGATCATGTTGCCACTTTGGACCACACCTCAAATGGTAATCATCAAAAAATTTCTCAAAATGCACCCAACCTCCTTTTGAAAAGGAAAAATTAGACACCATTGTATAATCAAGGAAAAATGTGCCCTTACCGCTCCCTGTGAGGTTGTCCTCATGGATACAACCTATTTTCCACATAACTTCTACAAACCCCACTCTTGGTGGCACATTGTATGGCAGTATATGGGAGGTTCCTTGAAAACCGCATACTCTCAAAATAGTGTTGACTGGGTATGGGATAATGTCACCCTAGTTATGGAAAACTTTCAATTTTGGCTTCCTCCCTTTTGGCCTGAGGAAATCATGCAATTCCTTAGGGATCCTGGGTACATTCACCATCAGTCTAGCCCTCAATCTAGAAGCAAAAAAATTATCAAATTGCACATAACTGGTGCTTTTCTTATTGCAAGATAAATCTGCAACCCATAATTGTACTGGCAATCTTTCTCCATCAACTGATTGCCTTAATTCCATCTTTTCAGAGAAAAATTCAACATTCTTGAACAATAACATATGCATCAACATAGAATACCATAAGAATTGAGTGTCAGTATCATTTTTTTGCAACTTTGACAACCCTTCATGTAACCTCTCATCCAAGAAAGAAGCAAAGTCATATGTCATAGAGAAGTTAGGGTGTTGTATTTGCACCCCCATGAACATGTATGCAATAGGCATCACTACACCAGGACTGAAACCCAAAATCTGACATAATGAATAGAAAGTGGCCAAGAAATGATTGGCAAAATAGTTTAATCTAAAAGGTTCCTAGTCACTGGAGCTGATATGAAATCATGAACCTCCTGCCCTAGCCAGATGAGGTGGAAGAAACTTAGCTCTAAAAAGAGACTTCAACTTTGCATATTCCTGCTTCATTTCCTCAAGATTGATAGGAACCAATTCTTCACTCGGTTCACTCAAGTCAAAAATCTGCTAGACCTCTTCTCTATTAACGCTCAACAAAACTTTTCCATCATTATCCCTGATTACCCGTGTGACAGGGTCATATCTTACAACCACTACCCTAAGTAAGTATATGTCAGGGAACACATTTGAGACCACCAACTTTCCCAAATCATACATCCAGCTGTTTGAAAAGGGGTGAGGAAAATTCCTCTGTCCATACCATAATATGAACATTTCCAAGCCTGTGAGAGGAACCCTAGCATCAACAATGTTAGAGCAATTATATACTAACCCTTCCCCTAGGATTTTTCCTCGCATTAAAACCAATCCCTTCTTCCTATCATTCATTGACTAGGGCAATTGATCTAGGAAATCATCATACAGGTTTCTTCTTAAATAGTCAACTTGGCCAGAATGTTGCTTTGGCGGTGCCACCTTGGACAAACTAGGGTCTTTTTACAATTTCACACTTCGAATAGCTAGGACTAACCAGAGATAGGAAATTAGAGAACAAAACACTACAATTTCTCACAACTATAATTAAACTATAGTCCTAACACGTTTATCAATAAGCTCAATGACAAGCACAACAAATATTTTCCCAAATTCAAGCGCAGAGTGACCGAGAAGCAAAGAAATTAACTCATGAATTTGTTTGCAGAAGTCCCAAATTCTGGCTGTAGAGATTCATAACTTCACTTTCAGCTCTGAAACTTCTCCACAAAATACTTGAATTCTTTGTGATACAAATAAAATAGGAGAATTGATTTTATCTCGATCAAATCATGCCAACAAATGTCTCATCCACCATTAAAGCTCACTCACGCGCTGCACGAACGACTCCAACCATATTTGATGCAGATTTAAATTTTAGCCATCGATCCTTTAGTTAGATCAAATCATCAAATGACCATCTTCAAAACAAGTTGACACAATCGCCAACGTGGCAATAAGGGGCACACCATACCATACATTTCCAAGGAAGTCCACATGGCGGTCGCCTGGGATATCGCAATCAGTAAAGATCCTGCAACTTTGGATCACGCGATGGCAGACAATCGTAGATCTTGAGCATTCATGATCTTGTTACTTCAACATAGTCGCCAACCTTATTATTAACCATCGAGCAGCTTTTTCATCAAGATTATAACATATTCGCTGATTTGAAACATGTGCACCTCAAGAACATTTTAGTAACCCACCTTTTAATGTATTAAGGCCGGATTAATTTACCATAGTATTTCCTTCATTCCTTCAGCTTCATTAGATGAGACACGTGGTGCCCGCCTGTGATATCGCGATTAGTAAAAACCTTGCAACTTTCAGTCGCACGATGGTAGGAAACCGTTAAGATCTGATGACAATTGATCGACGGTCAACCAAACTTATCACCTTTAGCCTCACCAGATAGGACACATGGCACCCGCCCATGATATCGTGATCAACCAAAGTGGTGTGGTGGGGTCATTGCGGGATGGCGGGGAGCGGATGAGATCAAACGATAGTTGATCAACGGTCGCGCAAACTTCATCCTTCTGCAAAACAAAACATTTCTTAAAAGGACAAGCGGACATCACTAGGCGGATGGTAAACAATGACATAAGTTGTTTTTAAATGATGAAACATGGGGCCAACCAAGACTTAGGAAAATAAAACCTTGCAGAGGAAATAAAATAAAAAAACAAAGGGACTCAACCTAGACAGAACAATAGGAAATAATTCATTTTAAAACCCCTCAAAAAGTAACATCAAAATAGATCCCAACCAAGGCGTAAAATAAACACAAGGGTTTTATATGAAAATAAAGCTAAAACCACCAACCCAAGGAAAATTCTGACACCATGAAAGACCACTAACACCAAGCAGGGTAGGAATGGAACATAAGAAGCAAAAATATAAAGTTACATCAAAGGGGAGAGAGATAGAGGAAGTGAGTGAGAGAGAGAGACCTGAGAGAGGGAGAGGGGGTAGGAGGGAGAGTCTTGAGAGAGAGAGAGGGAGGGAGTGGGAGAGAGATAGAGGTTAGAGGATTTAAGGATTTAAGGGTTAAGGGTAGAGGGCTAAGGGTAGAGTGGAGAGACTTAGGAGTGAGAGAGAGAGGGAGAGAGGGTAGAGGATTTAAGGGTTAGAGTTTAAGGGTTAAGGGTTTAAGGTTTAGGGTTAAGGGTAGAGGGGAGAGAGATAGAGAGAGTGAGTGAGAGAGAGAGACCTGAGAGAGGGAGAGGGGGTAGGAGGGAGATACTTGAGAGAGAGAGAGGGTAGAGGGTTTAAGGGTTTGGGGTTTAAGGGTTAAGGTTCATGGGTAGAGGGGAGAGAGATAGAGGGATTTAGTGAAAGAGAGAAGGAGGGAGTGGGAGAGAGATAGAGAGTACGTAGAGGGTTAAGGGGAGAGAGGGCTTAAGGCTAAGGGCTGAGGGTTTAGGGTTAAGGAGAGAGATAGAGGGAGGAGGAGGAGAGAGAGACCTAAGAGGAGAGGGGTAGGATATTGAAGATACTCTTGAGAGAGAGAGAGAGAGGAAGGAGTGGGAGAGAGATACAGAGGGAGGGAGGGCTAAGGGCAGAGGGTAGATGGCTTGCATGGGTTTAGGGTTAAGGGTGGAGGGAGAGAGACAGAGGGAGGAGGAGAGAGAAAGACCTGGCTTAGGGAGCAGGGGTATGGAGGGTGAGACTTGAGATAGAGTGAGGAGGGAGGAGTGAGAGAGAGACCTAGGAGAGGGAGGGTGCTAGAGGAGAGACTTGAGAGAGAGATAAAGAAGGAGGGTTAAGGGTAGAGGGTAGAGGGTTTTAAGGCTCTTAGGGCCATGGGCTTAGGGTTTAGGGTTTAGGGTTAAGGGAGAGAGATAGAGGGAGTGAGTGAGTGAGAGAGAGACCTAAGGGAGGGAGAGGGGGTAGGATATTGAAGATAGTTGAGAGAGATAGAGAGAGGGAGGGAGTGGGGAAGAGAAAGAGGGAGTGGGAGGGTTAAGGTAGAGGGTAGGATGGTCTAAGGGCTTAGGGTTAAGGGTGGAGAGAGAGAGATAAAGGGAGGAGGAGGATAGAGGCCTAAGAGAGGGAGAAGGGGCAGGGAGGGAGAGACTTGAGATAGAGTGAGGAGTGAGTGAGTGAGAGATAGAGAGACCCGAGAGAGGGAGTGGTGCTAGGAGTGAGAGACTTGAGAGAGAGAGAGATAAAGAAAGGGAGGGTTAAGGGTTGAGAGAGACCTAAGAGATGGAGAGGGGGTACGATGGAGAGACTTGAGAGAGAGAGAGGGAGGGAGTGGAAGAGAGATAGAGGGAGGGGGGTTAAGGGTAGAGGGTAGATGGTTTAAGGGTTTAAGGTTTAAGGGTTAAGGGTTTAGGGTTTTGAGTTATGGGTAGAGGGAAGTGTTGGTTTTGTTTTACAATGTAACCAGGTTGGTATTCTAATCTACCCATGGAATTTCCAATCCCAATCAAGGGCAGCTCGAAGGACCTGGACCAATTGACGAGGACTTTAAAAAATCCTCCTACACTTCGGGCTCTGCAAGACCCAGGAGGGTGATCCCTTAATGTGCTTACAACCTCTGCACCAATATCATAAACAACATTATAAATAACAAATAATATCATTTAATAGCTCAACATAATATGATAATATTGAATAGAACTGGCTATTCTTCGACATTATCAGCTATTTGGAGCATGAGATAACTACAACACAATCCCAAGATAAAATAGGTCATTGATTTGCAATTTTTAGCAAGTTCTAGGTAAAGACGAACAAATATTGAATCATACAACTTAGATCAGTGCCATATATCCATTGTGGGAGTCAAATTCATAAGTATTCAAGGGTTTATGAAAAATTTAACACATAACATATATGATCCCTGATAGCATTGCATTGCAATCTCATCAATATGTATTCTAACCCAATACTACTTATGAAATCCTTATACAGAACATATCCGCGTATAATCCCATTTAAGCATTTTAATTAATTTCCCTTGTCAACAAATGATAGGAAGAAGGGATTGGTTTTGATGCGAGGAAACACCCTTGGGGAGGGATTAGTGTATAATTGTTCCAACATAGCCTAATGGAACACTGGATCTTTTCTCATGCTTGGGAAACCTTTCACCAAAAGATGCCATGAATGCACCTTACCCAAAGTAAGCTTTAGGACCTCCATGCATACAAACACAAGGATTGTCATTTATCATCTTGCAGCAGTGGTACCTAAGATGATGGTACTACCCCTCCCTTTGACATTGCTCTCTTCTTACAATTGGATACACCATTCCTCCTTTTTATTTTGTCAAAAAGATATGAAATGATTTCTAAGCAATGCCTTATTGGGTCAATGAGATCACCAAAAGTCTAGGACTTGTCAAATGAAGGTATATTATTGACACATATCCCTTTTCTATTCACTTGTTAGGACCTAGTAATGACTATCCAAAGAGAAAATGAGATAGTGGCAACAACCATTTATATTATTTCTCTCATTTCAATCCATTTCATGGATATAGTCATGTTGTCACCCAGTGTAGATTTATTTTTTCAAATTCATAGATAACATGAAGACAAACCTGTAGCCTTTAATGGTATTGCTCTTATTCATGACTATGCTTTGTTCCCTTGAAGCACCATGATTTATGATGGTTTTTATGCTGAATGTCTTCATTAAAACACCCCTGTGCAAGTATATGCCTTCACTATTATAGCCTATTGCTAGAATGGATGATCAATGGTATGAAAAGGTAAAAATACAACTGTGCTTTGCTTCCTTCACTACTTGTTGATTGTTGATTGTTGTTCATATGCAATTGTACCATTGTAATGCTTGATGTACTACATGAACCTGCATGGCTGTCTTGTAGCATAACCTCATAGTTGTTGTTCATATACACTTGTACTATGTCCTTGGCTTCCAAAATGAGACCTCTCCTGAATCATAACTGCTTAATTGTCATTTGTAATTTTTTGTTTCTTGTATGCAATCATGATCCATGTTGGATCAATCATGATGACCAAAACCCCTACATGAAAGGTTATGAGCATAGAAATTGTATCTTGATCACATGATATGAGGGTTCCATTGCTGTCATAAACCTCTTGTAATGACATGTTTTCAATAGGCATATTATTTGTGTCAACTAGAGTTGATGTTTCTTGAATGTCTTTTCCTTTTATGCCTTTCCTTAAAACATCATGCATTGAATGTTATTTGGCAACTTGTTCACCTAATGTTTGATTGTGAAGGCCTTGAATAGAGCCTTGTGCAACTTTTAGATTTTTTTGTTGTCCTTCATGAGACCATTGTAGCATGCATTGTTGGTTGTCCTTATCAATGACAATGACCTTCTTTTACCTATTGCACTCACTTCTCACCAAGACACCCATGAATGAATAATATCAACTCCCTTTGCCTTGTAGCTCTTTGCAAAGGTGTTGTCCTTGTAATTCTTGTATCATGACCTTGATTCAACTATTTCTTTTTGTTATGTGTAATAACACATAGTCTCCTATTTTATCTTTTATTGGACAACCACCTGTCACATATGTGGGTGACCTAACAACTCACCTTCCTATGTGATGTGCGACTATCCAATAAGGTTATGGTGAGAGGGGCTTGACAAAAACTTGAAATGATTCCTCATTGTTTAAAAGATGCATAATTGAACTTGATGCATCTATGAAGTCACTTCCTTTATAAACAGATCATAGATCTTCTTAAGAAGATTGAAGGACATATCAACACAGTATGTTGCATCTTTTGAATCTATCCTTTCCTGTCCTGTCTTATGTTCCTTTCATGTCCTGTTTTATGTTACTAGTCTTTTATGGTATTGGGAAAATCCTAAGGTTGGGCTTTATCTTTTGACCTGCATCCCTATCTCTACCCATAACCCTAAACCCTAAACCCTTAACCCTTAAACTCCAAACCCTTAAACCCTCTACCCTCTACCCTCTCTCTCTCTCTCTCTCTCAAGTCTCTCCCTCCTACCCCCTCTCCCTCTCTTAGGTCTTTATCTATCTCTCACTCACTCCCTCTATGTGTCTCTCAAGTCTCACCCTCCTACCCCTTCTGCCTCTCTCTCTCTCACTCACTCTTATCTCCCTCCCCTCTACCCTTAACCCTCTACCTTCTACCCTTTACCCTTAACCCTCTACTCTCTATCTCTCTCCCACTCCCTCCCTCTCTCTCTCACTGAATCCCTCTATATCTCTCCCCTCTACCCATAACCCTAAACCCTTAACCCTAAACCCTTAAACCCTCTACCCTCTACCCTTAACCCTATCTCCCTTTATCTCTCTCCCACTCCCTCCCTCTCTCTCTCTATCAAGTCTCTCCCTCCTAGCACCACTCCCTCTCTCAGGTCACTCTCTCTCTCTCTCTCCCTCACTCAGTCACTCTATCTCAAGTCTAAAATTTTGAGGAATTTTCTCTCTGCCACTTGACCTGGGTCTCCATTTTGAAACCCTTGTCCCCATGAATTAGTAAGGTTTTATTCCCTAGAGCACACAAATGTTATAATTTGAGGTTGACCTGCTTGGTCAGTCATCGACCCCTTAAGTCACCTCTTGAGCCATTCGGCATGTCAGTTCACCGGCCCCATTAGCCCAAAGAACTGGCCATCATTTTCCCACCGCATTATGTCTTCTCCTAAAGTTGGGTTTTAATTTTAATCCGGTGACGTAAGCCTAAGCCATTAACCCCAGTGGTCATGTCACCGACAGTTTAGCCAAAGCATTTCATTAAATACTAACCGTGCAATGTGCAGGTTTTTCAAATTTGAAGATATTGGAGAAGATCTCGATCGTACCCCGCCAACTTGTAGACCTAAGGTGTTGGCCTGTTATTTAGCGCGAGGTCAGCAAAAGGAAGATGTGTGTCCTATATAGAATGTGGGGCCCAATCTCCACTATTGAGCTCATAACCCATGGTTTTAGATTGACAACCAAGATCAAAAGCTAATGTAAATCTTTGTCATTCCCCGCTAGCTTGCAGGAGGAAGATGAAGGTTGGTTAAAAGCCGCGAGGTTAACGAGATTGCGATGCGTAGCTCCAGCCATTTAGTTTGCAAAGTGCATAGGACCTTCCGACATGGTAGTTGGTTTCCGAGATGGATTAATGTTATTGGTCATGAGGAAGGTCAATGATGCTTCGTTGGATGTCAAACCGAGTTAGCCCGAGATAAACCGTTTGATCTGCCAACTCTTCAGGAGATCAGCGGGTAGTATTCAAAGTTGGAAAACAACACATGGTGGGCGTTTTATTGTACAACTGGTGAAGCATTAATGAATTATTCCTTGCTTGTGTAGTCATGTCGATCTCAATCTATGTGAAGATGTTGTTGTTGGCAATCATGAAGGGTGATCTGTGGATTCTCATGTAGCTCAAGTTAAATGGTGACAGTACATACGCCACCAAATTGCCATGTTTGCACATGCATTTTTACTAAGCATTGATGAAGGTTGCCATTACCTCACACAATAAATACAAGATGAATTAACTGGTAATGGTGTCATTCTTGTAGTAGTTAGAGCACTTTCTAGGCTGAGTCTAATCAAGTTTGAGTGCTTGTCTGACAAGAGAAAATGAGTAAGTCAGTAAGGAGGTCTATTCGTTTGAGCTCACAAAAGCTTGGTCCTGCTATTCAGGCAGGTGCTTTGGTTAACAAGCCTAGGTTTGTTCCCACTAGATGCAGTAGAAGGTTGCAATTCTAGGACGTTGCTGCTCAACTAGTAGATGACAAAGACAAGCAGTCAGTGTGCTCTATTACTAGCGTCGGTAGGAAAATAAGGTATGGGCATGGCTCCTTTGGATGCCAACACTCACCCATTGACCTTATGAGCAAGACTTCTGATGGTGTAACCAAGACCGACTCTGACTATTGTCAGTATTTAGCTCGCTTCAATCACGGTCTGCCCTCTGATGAGGAAGTTGCTATGCCCTTAATATTATTGTACATCGGGTTATGAATAGTCGGCTTGTGGCTATCTTAACTCTCTATTAAGTCATATTATCATTAGTATATTGTTATTTAGTTGTTTAGGTCAGCCTAAGTCT
>VDFB02052658.1:0-16522 GCA_007258455.2 Sequoia sempervirens | reverse complement strand
AGGTTGCATTTTTGCATCTTAGATCATTCAATTTCATTGAAATTATACAATTAAAAATAGTAAAGACAACATACAAACTAGAAACCTCAAACACAACTTAGAATTTGCTAAATTTGGTACAAAATCCCTAATCTGAGACTCATTCGCCCCTCTGGACGATTTAGTCCTTGTATAGGATGTTTTTCCTACTTCTTAGGAATTTTGTGTTGTGTATTTTATAGTATTTGAACCCTTCAAAAACCCTAACTAGGACTCATATGCCACTTTTGGCAAATCAGTCCCAAATCAAACCTAAAAATGTCATTTATAGTATTGAAAACATCATTTTTTGTGTTTTTGTTTGCTGCTGTTAGATAACTATCTTAGTTTGTTGGGTTTCTGTTTCATTCATTTCATTAGATCTAACTTAATTTGGTTAATTTTGTACATTTCTTAATTCCAAAATTGTATTTACACATTTCATTCTAGGTCATTGTGTTTCATTTTAAGTCTCTTTCCATTTTGAGTTTGTATAGATTACTTTTCGCAAATGTTCATATCTGTCTTTTCCAAGTTTTCAAAGAAAAATTTAGTCAATAAGCATGTTAGTCATTCATTCAATACATTTCCTAGTTATGAGAGTCTCTTGCAAGAGGGTGAAAATTTTGACACCTTCCCTCATTCCACACCCCCTCTTATCTCTCCTATTTGTGGGAATGATGTGATAGAAGAAAATGCAAGCATCTACAGTCATGATAATCACATTTTCTTTTCTCTCAATACCTCTCCTATTAGTGACAAATGTATCTTGATGAAAGAAGATGCAATCATTGAGAATTGTGAAAGTCTTACTTTTCCTTCTCCTCCTCCCCCTTGGGAAGATATTATGACAAAAGAAGATGAGATCATTACCACTACTTTATTGAGTCTACATTCCTCTCCCAACACCTCCCCTACTTATGAGAATGCTTTAGTAAAAGAGGATACAATTGAGAACTATCATGAAAATCACATTTGTGAGGAGGACATGTTGGTGTTAAAAGATCCAATGACTGAAAGTTATAACATTATTTCTCGATCCTTCCTGATGTCCCTAACATTTGGAAAGACCTATTTGAACAAAAGGATCCAATCATTCGTAAGCATGAAAATCATAGTTTTCCTTCTCTTGATGCCTCCCCTATTGGTGATGAGGCTACTTTACAAAATATAACTTGATAGAATGTGATGAACCTTTTGTTTACCCCTCCCCTAAAAGCTCTCCTACTAGGGTACAAAAGTTATGGCACAAGAGAATGAGACCCTAGAAAACAAGAATGAAATCATAGATGAACATGACAATCATACTTTTTCTTCTCCTACTATTTCTCCTAGTTGTGAAGAAGATATTTTGGTATTAGATGATCAAAAAAATCAAACCATTTATAACTCCCTTACTTGCGATGAAGTCATTTTAGAAGAACCAACCTTTGAATGTCATGAACATCTAGTTTTTAGTTCTAAAAAATATCCTCCTAAGGAGGATATCATGGAGCAAGAAAATGACAACATTAAAACTAGTGATATAGTTTCCTTGGATGATGGTGAAAAGATAACACTAGACTCTCATTCATTAGAAAAACATCAAACCAAAATTGTTGAGGTTATGAATACACAAGTGTCTGTTAGATCCCCATTGATTATTGGACCTCCTAAATACACTGTGGGACATCCTAAGAATCCTCTAATTCTTACCCACCCTCACAATGACCATAAACTAAAAAAAAACCCAAACTTATCCTTTACCCACCTTCAAACCAACCTCAAACTCAAACCAAACCCATCTTCATCCTCAAACCACCTAAGCATAATATGTCACAACAACTGAGTTACAACACCATTGCTCATACATATAACACTAGAAACAATCTGTAACCAAGACAAACACCTTCAAAATCCCTCCCATTGCCTAACCTTATCTTGCTTGATCCTCCTCGATTTCCTTTACACAATGAAAAGGAGTATAATCTTGTTGAACAATTAAATAATAAGTACTCATGCTAAGATATCATTATGGGACCTTATTCAAGCCTCCCCTCATTATCATAACATGATTCAAAGTGCCTTACAACAAGTTCCTACCCCCCCTAATGTGTAATCAAATGATGTGGTAGCCCAAATTAAAGCTATAACACCAAACAAATTAGGCATTACTTTCCATCAAGATGAGTTATGCTTGCTAGAAGTGAAAAAACAAAATGAAGCTTTCATGATAATAGCTATACATAATTGGATTGGGATAAAGAGGATCCTTGTTGACTATGGTTTCACCCTTAATGTGTGTAGAATAAACCTTTTGGACAAGATTAAAGCAAAAAAAATCTAAATACAACTTGCCTCTTTATCTATTAGTGGGTTTGACAAAATGGGAAAATGACCACTTGGTGTGATCACATTACCTATTACAGTCGAGAAGGTAACATTACAAACGCTGATCCATGTTATGCCTAATGATCTTTCATACAACCTCCTTTTAGGAAGACCATGGATTCATGAGATGCATGTGGTTCCTTCTACCCTTCATCATAAAGATAAAGATGTCTACAAAAATGAAGTGCACACACTCGATGTTGATCATGAGCCTTATGGTGTTTTACAACTCGAAAAAGATAAGGAGAATCCTTTGAAAACATTGAAACCAACTACACAAGTAGAACCCGTGCAATAGAAAGACAATGAACAACATATTGAGGAAGTCACAAAGCTATTATAAGATGATTAGGGTTCCTTAGATTTCACAATATTCATGGGAGAATACAAGATTATAAACAAAGAATCTAAAAAGGGAAAATAACAAAGCAACACGATGTCAACACAAAACTCAGACGAACCTTCGAAAGAATCCACCTCAACCACTTTAGAACAAAAGACAACAAATTACACAACAAACTTTGTTGAAGTTGATTATGAGCAACCACTGAATCCAAAATAAATGAAAAATCTTTATGGAAAAGGTTATGAACTGATGAAACAACTTGGGTATAGTGGAAAAGGATGTAGTGCTATAGAACAAGGTATCAATATCCCTATAGAGCCTAACACACAAGGAACAACTAATGGTCTTGGTTATTGTACCTCGAAAGAAACAAGCAAGCCTTCACTTAATATCAACACTCTTACAAAATATTCTTCTTAGCCAACTTTAACATTAGTGCATCCTGACCTGATAGACAGTAATGGTCTTCATTATTGTCCTTTGAAAGAAACAGAGAAATATTTGCTTAACATCAATTTCATCACACAAAACACTAATGATTCAAATTTGATAGATTTTACACCCTACTATAAAGGAGAGAACAAAACCTTGTAATCTAAAGAGTCTTGTGTAAGTATGACACCTTGTACTAAGCAAGAGATATCTTTGTCATAAAATAAAGGAACACCTTCTACTATTGATCAAGAGGGCACCTTGTCGAGACTCCTCCAAGATCGTTTGATATCCCTCCCTCCAAGAACATGAAAGAAATCTTGCTACAAGAATTCATTTTGTGCATATCATAGAGTTCATGGTAATTCTACTAATAAATGCAAGGCTTTAGGTAACAAAATTCAAAATCTTAAGGATTGTGGTGCTCTTCCTTGTGTTGAGGCACCTAGTTCCTTTAATTGATACTAATTTTCATCAATAATCTCAGCGCATCCTTTTCCTGCACTAAGTGGGGGAAACGGGGTTAAGTAGACTTGTCCTTGTATGGCACTTGTTGTTGTCTCTTTTGGCTAGTTGACCTCTTTTCATGTGCATATATAAGAGCAAGCTTGGAATGTGAGTGACATGCCTTAATTTGGCTTGCATGTGACATACTGAGTTATATTTTGGTGACAACCCCTTATCCATGATGTAGTTTCATTCAAGAACATGACTTGGCATAGGGATTTATGGAGGATAAGATCTCATGTCTTCTTCTACTTTAAAGAAATTTCTCACAACAATGGTGTTAGCAACCACTTTAAAGTGGGGGAATACATCCACACTCATGTTTCACTGTGCAATTTTCTTTCTTCCTGTGATGAATCATTTTCAAGTGGTGCTGTCATTGGGTTTGATTTCCTCTGAGAGTGTGATATTTCTTTGAGTTGTCCTCTCTTGGAGACATTAAGCACAATGTTATCTAAGAAGTGACCTTATATGAACTAAGCAAAATCCCTTTGAAAATACCTTACACTATTTTGCATTTAATATAACTATTATGTGGCCACCTTGCATAATACACTTTTCTTGCCTATGGATCCATCCTACTCGTTTATGGGTGTCAAGCATACAAAGTTCTGCTTGCCTTGTGAATCCTATTGTTCATGTTGTGTGGCATCTTGTCAAATTTATCAGGAGGTATAACTTTGGTATGGTAAGTGAACAAAAGGGGAAATGGGAATGCTTTATGGCCTAGGTCATAGAACAACACACTTCTCCAATTGTCATTCAAATATGTTCTAGAATCCCAAATTGGATTGACTATCAACCCAAAGGTGAGTCAATTATCAACAAGGAAGACCTAGGAGGGGGTTCTTTGGGCTTTGAGGGGTTCACCATTGGAAGAAAAAGCTTGGAAAATAAAATTTGACATTCAACTCACAAAACCTAGTAATGCAAGCTAAATAATGAGTGAAAATGATGAAATTAAGCAACAACAAGCTAGGATGTGTGTACTTGGGAAGTCTGGAAATGTGATGAGGATTGTAAAAATGTAAAAATGTTGTCAAAATATGCTAGGGTGGAATAAGACACCCTTAGTGTTGTCTTAGTCCTGCTGCTATTTTTGGGGCAGATGCAGAATCTTCGGATGTTGGAATAGAATCCGAAAGAATCTCTAAAAAATTCCACTTGGATGACTAAGATTCCCTTGTTGTCGACTTAGTCCCATCTTGAATTTCTAAAATCTTTGAATGTGATCCTGAGGTTCAATGTATGCACTTCCATCTTCTTGGATCTTAGGTTCTGAAACTTCCAGATCTAGCCTGTAGGTGAGTTTCCATGAAGATGACAACTTTGCAATGCAACTTTACAACTTTGCACTCTAAATGATCTTCAAGTCTTCAACCTAAATTTGCAAACACAAACATGCAAGAGAGGAAAAACTAGTTGATTGTTAGTAAATGGGGTTTTCCTTGGTCAAACCCCTTGTTGGTAATTAAACCTTGGAAATGAAATGAATAATGAAGGAAATGATGAATGAACAAAGTGTTATGCTGCAACTCACCAAAACCCCTTGATATGAAATCTAAAAATTGTGTGAAATGGCTAGCTTGAATGCAGATCTTGACTTGAATGAATGATTGATAGATCTTGAATTGAATTACTTGCTCAGATCAAAACCCTAAATCACAAATGTTAGCTCAAAAACACACATGATGCAAGAATATATTTGATCAATATGATTCTTGAATGTTGATGATGGTTCCAAATGCTTGATGAACTACTCTTGAATGCTCTTATAAACTCAAATATGCTATTAGGAATTCTCTTACAAAAGTATTATATGAAAATGAATGAAAGAGACTTGTATTTATACTTATCCATGCTTAATATCCCGAAATTACACCACAAATAAGCTGACATACATGAAATAATTAATTAAAGGAGGCTAAATACCACCAAGATTTGAAATTAAATCCCAAAAATAACCTAAGGGTGACTAAGATGCCCTAGGTGGTGTCTTAGTCCTAAGGCATGAAAATTGGGGCAAAGACTCCAAAAAGGGGCCCAATTAAGGTGCCTTTGAAAAGGGGGTCCCAAGACCTTTAGGGGACAAAGACGCCCTAGCTGGCATCTTAGTCTCAACCCAAAAATTAGGGACACACAACTAGAATCATTAAATTATCATTTCTCCTTTGGTGTTTTTAGGGATTAGCCATAAAAAGATACAATTTCTTAGGATTTTGGATGCAAAATAGGACCGATTAAGACATAAATAAGGATAAATAAAGCAAGGAGGGCCTAAACAAGTGTGGAAATGCAAGGGTATGCATTTTCCTACACTACAGTAAGTATGATGAGAAGCCTAAATGTGGGCATGCCATTCTCATTATATGGTGAGAAGTTGATACAGAGGCATGACTTTCTCACGAAGCCACCCCCTTTTTGGATACTCACCCAACGGACAGCCTAAAGTTTCGTTGCCTCAAAGTGAGCATGCATTTTTTAGACAAACAACTTAGATCTGATCCACATCATGTTGGAAAAATGGTTGAGGCTTGATCCACCTCTTTTTATTTTTGTTTTTGCTTGTTTTTATTTTTCTTTCTTTTAGTCATTTGCATTTCATGTTTGTGTATCTTGATGCTACATATCATACACCTTGTGTGTGTCCCTTTGTGCTTATGTTGGTTTGAAGTAGGATCTTGGATCATAGGGGTTTGACCACCTCCTTTGATATTTGTTATCCTATACCATCTGTAGTGGTACACTTGGACCCCTCTTGAATGTCTACTTTAGTGTGAGTTTGAAGCAAGTTCCTCCTCTCACTAAAGTGGGGGCTAAATATAGTGTAGAAAAAAGTTTAACCCTTTTTCACACTTGATTTGGGATGGAATAATTAATGATAAAATGGACTTAATCAAGTGCCTTATTTATTGTGTTGTAAATTTTATCTTTATGCTTTCACATTAATCTAGGGCTTTATTAATTAATTGGGCTAATTTATGCTTTGATTGGTCCTATTTTGCATCCACAAGCCTTATTAATTGCGTATTTCCATGGATAATCCTAACACTTATCAAATAACCAATCATAATTCAATGATTTGGGTCATGTGTTCCAGATCTAGTGATCTGAGACTCATCCACCACCTTGGGAATATGAGTCCCACCTAGGTCTTGGGACCTGATTTCAAGTTGCACATTAAGAAAGACACTCCTAGAAATATGTGTCCCAAGTTTTAGCTACTACGACTCATACGCCACAGCTAGCGTATGAGTCCCGCTTTAACCAAGAACTATTTTGAATCAAATTCTTGGCAGGATTTTATTATCCTAGATCTAATGTCGGCTTATAGTGTTGTAATTTTGAGAAATTTGGCATAAATAAGTATAAATACAAGGTTATTTCACATAGCTTCATCCTAGAACTTCATAAGCAATCAATAGAACTTTCACAAGAGAATTCAAGAGTATTCAAGGGAATTTCAAGAGCATTCAAGGGTAGATTTCTTCATCATTTATTACAAAAATTCAAGATCCAACATCATGTCAAAGGCATAATGCATCAAGCATGTTGTTGAGCTAGTGTTGTGATGTAGCATTCAAGATCCAAGTTAAGCATTGTTCCACATCTAATTCAAGATCAAGATCTACATTCTTCATGGGCACTTCATGTTAGATTGTATATTTACATTTCAAGACATCATTCAAGGTATCATTGTTCATGTTTCATATTTCATGTTCACGTTTCATTGTCCCATCATAGAGTTTATTTACCTAAACAAGGTTTGAACAAGGAAAACCCCTATTCCCTAATAATCAACAAGTTTTTTTTCTCTCTCTCTCTCTACATGTGTGATTACAGATCTAGGTGTTTTGGAGCTTGAAGATCCTTTGAAGACTAAGTTGCAAGATTGACGAAAGTTGTCAAGTTGTCACAAGGTTGTCATCTTCATTGAAAGTCACCTACAGGCTAGAATTTAAGCTTTCAGACTCAGAGATCTAGTAGGAGAGTAGCTACAACAAATCACTAGAGGATACCATAGTTTCAGCCAAACCCTAATACTAGGACTAAATCACCACCTTGTGTTTATGAGTCCCAGTACAACAATTTTGGTAGTTTTCAAAAGATTCAGATCAGTCACTGTGAGATTTCAGTTCTTGCCAAGAAACCCTAGACTGGGATTAAATCAACCAGTTTGGTGTATGAGTCCTAGTGAGCATTAAAAGTCACAATTTTAGGATTTCAAAGCTTGTTTTGATCACATCTTTCTTCTAGGTACTTTTCTGTTTCATTCTCTTTTATCAATTCGATTTCAGGTTCTTAATTTCCTAGGTTTCATAGTTAGATTTGTACATTGCATGCATCTTCTTCTTTCCAAGCCTTTGTTTGGTGGAAAACCTCCTTATTGTCTTTAATCACACCGTAGGACACCCTATTACAGATCTCTTTCCCTAATTCCATCCCTAGATTGAGATCTCTAGGGTTTCCTTTAATGAAACTTGAATGAAATAGATGGAGGAACCCTAATCCCCCTTTAGTTCCATCTCCCAAAAGGTGGAACATGATTTTCTTCATTTCACCAGTGGTTCTTGTAGGGTCTAATTTTTTCAAAAGCATATGGAAATATTGAGATTGGATCAGAGAACTTGTTATTAATAATGATGTCATTTATGGGAATAATAAGGTTTTTGAGAATATATCCATTTAGTGGAACCTAAAGCACAAGAATAAGCCATTAGCCTTAATGCATGGATCCTTTCCCAAAAGCTGGGCTACCAAAGGAATCAAGTGATTCAAAGATATATTGAGTAATGGCCAAATTAAAACATGGACCTCCTTAAGAAATTAAATTAATATTCCTCCTTCAAATTGGAGAACTTATTCTATGCTTAGAGAAGCATGCATAGTTCTTAAGTTTCCCAAAGAGTGCAAGCAAGAAACTAACCATTTTAAATAGTTTAAATGGATAGATAGTACTAAAATTCAAAAATTAAATGCTACAATTGTTTATAAAACATTAAGTAACAATTTTTTTGTATTTGATTATCTTAACTAGATTTGGAACCTTTCTCTAACTAATAAAAAAATGGCATAATAGATTTATAAAGAATTGGTCTAATATTATTGAGCCAAAGAAAGCATGCTTTAATTTCCTTTTAATTCTTCAAAACTACCATATAAGGTTAACCATACTGATGTTGATATGTGCAACACTTGTAGACAACTTGAAACTATAAAACCAATCTTTTTTTTATTGCTTTTATGCAAAAGAAGTTTGGAATTTACTTTGCTTTGATCTTAAAGGATGGAAAGATAACATTATTTGGACTGAAATTTTATTTGGGAATGCAAATAGACTAAATAAAGAATGCAATTTATTTTGGTTAATTTTCACTAATGAAATTCTATGGTAAATTTGGATTAAGAGAAATGAGGAAATTTTTTAGGGTATTATGAGATTGCTTATCGAGTTTTATAAAAATATCATATTTTACAATGTTGCTATGTAGGTCACCATTACTATGGAAATCTCAAAGCATAAATTCCTGAAGCTGCTAGAAGATGGAATTTGTTCGAGTGAATACAACATAGATACTTGATAAGGGGACACTTTTTTTTTCAACAAAAATGAAAGTATGCCACTCCTAAAAGGGATGTCAGAATTGTTGAAAAGTTATAGCAAAGAATTACCAGATGAAGACAAAGAGAAATACTTAGTATCATGTCAATGAGGGACCTAAATTTGTTGTTGAGTAGGTTAGGTCTAATGAAGGTCTATCTGATATTGGTCCTATAATAGGATTGGGGGACATAGATGATTATAGTGAGAGCATGAACTTCTAAAAATTGTCTTTTTTATGCATGTAATACCTTGTAAATTAGTAACTTAGAAGTAGACAACAACAAATTAGAAGTAGTCACCAGATACTTAGTCGCTTTACAAGCACATACTGTGGTATTTTTTAATATAAAAAACAATAGTAGATAAGGAAAATATGCATAGATGCATCATGCAGATCTATTTTTTTGTATAAGTTGTGACATATGTACAATTTAAACTATCTTTAATATAAAAAATTTAGGTAGTTGAAATTTCATGAAGAAAACTATATCAATATTCTTGTATGGTTGGAATAAAGTTTGGTTGGACAAATTCTACTTTCTTAAAGCTATGATAAGCTTGGTTGGAGGCTATATGTTGTAATCTATTGATTGAGATAATCCATAAGAGAGACCTATTGTATTGGATGTAGTTTTTACCTATGTACAAATGTTGTTATCTTTTTGCTACTAGGTTTTCTACCATAAGGGTTTCCCATGTAAATTTATGTGTAATGTGTAACTATGACTTATGTACTATTTCATTAGCTTCCTTCATTCTTACTCAATTTAATTATAGAGAAAACATAACTATATTTGATCACATAATCTTAAGGTGTTCTAATATCCTAGTTTATCGATTGATCATAATAGTGATTCAATTCCCAATTGTTACAATATTATAAATTATTTTTCTTATAAATTATTTGGAAAATATTTGAACCCTAGTGCAATGGAAATAACAAATCTAGCAAGATGCTAGTAGTGGAAAATACATAGGGGTGTTGCCACAATAATGGGTTACACTTTCTAGGACATCTTGATTTTTGTCTGAAATCACATATATTTTTGGAAAATATAATGATTTAATCCTTTAAAATTTTCATTTAAATGATTTTAATTAATGAGGGTTTGATCAAACCCCCTTGGATAGAACCTTGTCAGTTTTAAACCATACCTATAATGGAGTATCCTCTACACCTATCAAAATGCTAATAAAAAACCACTTTTGATTTACCTTTTGGGTGATCAAATGAATTCATTTAAGATTTATGTTTTGTAAGTATGTGGCCCTTATTATAAGCTTCGCAAAAAGTATAATCTCAAATATATTTAATTTGATTATTATTATTTTTTTATTTCTTGTGAATGTAGGTTTTTCAATGAACGTAAAGATCTTTGTTTCACACATACAAAAAAATAGGAAAATAGAGAATAAATTTTCTAAAAAATACATGTACACTAGGTATTGATGTCCTTATTTCAATAAAAAAGAATAAGTTAATTCAAATGCATATAAAAAAATATTATGTGGTTCGAAGTACACCTCTATCCAAATTATAATTACTCTGACTTTGAAAATTAATTAAAAAAAATATGTAACAAAAAATTATTAAAAAATATCCATGCACTAGATATTGGTGTGAAAAATATGTATTTTAAAAATTAGAATTGTATCAGGTTTCTATAAAATAGCTATGCGGTCTGAAGTAAACATCACTTTTTAAAATGTTGTTTAGTAATAAAATAAGTTATTAAAAATTACATAAAAGGATTTACAATTTATTTTTTAATTTTTTTAAAATATAATTAGAATCTACACACAAAATATCACAAATCACTAGTTTGATTCATCTTCAAATTCTTAATGCTTTACCTGCTATAGGTGGAAGAAAGTGAAGATCTGGTGAAAAATGTTAATTTCAATATCAAGTTTGGCCAAAAAGTGTAACCCATTATTGTGGGATCACCCACATGTGAGAAAGGACTTGAGCTAGTGCATGAAGATTTTGTAGGAAAAGGAAAATTGAACACATTCAACTAAAATCTTCAAAAGCATTTAATTTTGTGTTATTACATGATAATTTAAAAACCATGAAACCTTAAGAATCACTTAAATGCAAGGAATTCAAATTTTTAGGGAAGGGTAACAAAATTGAAAATGGCTTTGTGTACAAAACCCTTGGGAAAATACTTAATCCTTGGTGAATTGACAATAAGAAACTTCAACAAGGTGACATGAATGGAAAATATGCACATAATAAAGGATTTTGTAGGAAAAGGTGAAGTAGACACTTAAACTATAGTAACATTGGTATAAATGTATATAGATCCTTGAAAAATAAGTTGAGGTTCTGGGAAGGTGAGAATTCAAGCACATATTAAACTAAAAAATATCAAAAACAAGGTAGTGCTAATGTTAAAGATCTACCAAGATCCAACAACTAAGACTTAGTCCACTTTTCTTGCTTGTCTCTTACCCACCATGTTTCCTCGATGGAAAGAACCTATTTTGTATGCAACTAAAACCTAACTAAGATTTGAAAGAGAATAGGTTGTGTCAAATGAGGATAATGGTCTTGTGGAGGCATTGTAGAGAAAGATAATTTGTAAGGTATGA
The DNA here is from genome assembly GCA_007258455.2 of Sequoia sempervirens. Lineage (NCBI taxonomy): Eukaryota > Viridiplantae > Streptophyta > Pinopsida > Cupressales > Cupressaceae > Sequoia > Sequoia sempervirens. The sequence goes on along the minus strand of VDFB02052658.1, from coordinate 4,646 downwards.
ATCTCAAATAAAAAAATTAAATAACATTAATGGCAAGAAAATAATTTTATTACAAGAATCAAGAGGAATATCCTTGTTACATGTCATGTCATAACTTGACATAACATTCTTACATAGGACAAATATACAAAGGATTGACTTAGGCAAACAAAGCCAACAAGTCACAACAATACAATGAATAAATACAATATTGTACAAATATTCAAGAATCATCCACATAAGATGACCAATCATGAAGTATATATGCCAATAACAAGTCAATATTAATATTTAAGTCTCTGACCACCTTCAAATATCACCTAGTCATCTATAAATCAGTAGATGAGAACATGGTCCAGACACTTTTTCCACCCAACCACAAATCTTACACTTTCACTGAGAGTTCTTCCTGACACGAAGAACCACCGACTCTACACAAGATGCTTAGCAAAAAGAAATTGATATACAAGATGGAATTTGGTGCATGCCTAGTATATCTACATGCATTTCTAATTAGTCTACAACATCCTATGATCGATACTAGGATATGGTGGAGAGCAATAATATACTAAACCCATCTATTTTAATGGTCTAAAGAAGCTTGGTCAAAAATAATGTTGTATACAAAAAATAAAAGTAGATATGGAAAAATAGAATCTACCCTCCCTGATATCCACATTCGTGACCTGTCTTGTAAGGTAACTTTCTGAAAAAACTCATAAAAAATAACATGCAAGATGATTACAATAAAAAACACTCTTGCATACAATAATCATACACAAAGATCACAATAAGAAAACACTCTTTAACCTTTTGTGCCAATAAATATTTAACATTTTACTGATACCAACAAAGTAGTAATGTTATTTGCTAAATACTATGATTGAACCAAGATTATATAAAACTAAAAGGTTTCCCAATATATCAGGACTTAGATAGTATGAACATCAAACCAATTCATAGTTTGTCCTAAATTAATGTCAATCAGTAACTATACCCTATTGTGGGTTGATTTTAAGATACCACATTAGAAAAAATAAAGCATCTATTATCTCTATCAAGGAAAATACTCATAGATTATTCTCAATCAATCACTAACTTAAAATATGAGAAATAACAATATGAAAATCATTGATATGAGTGAACTTGATGAGAATTGTTTAGATTGATACAACCTATTAATCAATTAAGTGATACTATTCAACTATAAATAACATAAGAAATCGTCCATCCTAAGACTAAAATGCAACTACGAGAATATGAACCAATTGATTGTTTTCTAAACTTGAAGGGAGGAATAAATAATGAATGCACATTTTAGTTCATGGGAGCAATAGCATAATAACTAATTGGTTTGCAAAAAATTTAACAAAAACATTAGGTGATTGAATACTCTTCAGTATACCTTTATGATCAAGATCTTCCTATACTCAATATTTCTATTGATCCCTTAGTATTATTAGGTTTTAACTCCAAAACGAAGATCCAATGTAAAATTATTGTCATAATAATCTCAAGTTTGATTATGATTAAAACTTGAATTGAGGACTAAGACTAATTCAATATAATTTACAAATCATCTTGCCCTTTTATTAAATTCTAAGGTGATATACCTAATGCATGACTAATAAATTCAATTTACAAATCATTTTGTCAAATGTTTAATGTTGTAAATGCTCTGGTCAACATACATGCATAGAGAGAACATAACCAAGGCACTCAAACTTTTTGACAGAATGCTTCAAATAAATTCCATCTCATGGAACTCAATGATTGCAGGTTTACAAAAAATGGAAGCATTGTGAAGGTGTCAAAAAAATTCAAATAAATATGTTCAAATCTTTAAATGCTTTTCAAGATACATAGGTTTTACACAAAAGGAAGAATGTTGGAAAAACATATAGACATCCATCAAAGAGTAATGGATTAGGGATTTTTGTCAGATACTGAAGTTGGAAATGCGACTTGGTAGATGAACGAGATTTCTTAAGTTGATGAAATCAGACCAATCTTGGCATTGACTAAAAGTCTAAGTACCAATGAATCCACCATTATTATAACAAAATTTCCCTTTAAAACCCAAACCGTGGAAGTATTCCTCTGTATCCATCTATTTCCTCTTTGTTGAATCACGTGATGGTGATTGATGCAACATCCTTTCTTGCTTGCTTCCCCCTGCAATATTCTTCAAGAATTTGATGTGAAAATAGAGTACAATTCCCCTTTTTCTTGAACCTCCTTATAATACATTAAGTGTGCCCTTCATGGAAGCTCCTCAGAAGACCCAATACACTCTATATTTTTTTTTTTAAGTATTCATTCACAAGTATACTCGGGAACTTCTATCCATACGGGATAGATATATCATCTGTTCATACGGAACAGGAATTCACTTCATCTATTCATATGGAATAGGAATACATCTATTCATATAATCGGAATAGGCATCCACCTAAATGAGGCAGGCATCTATCATCTGATAGGTATGTGCTCTGGCCAGAGTCTTGGACTCATCGGGATCATCCGGATCCTGAGTCGCTTCCCTGATGACCACACTTTCTACTAAAAGTGCACCGAGGTCGTCGTCCTCAGGGGTATGTAAAATTGTAATTCTAAACTTGAAACCCGCCTCGGAATTTGGCCTAAGGGCCTCGGGGAATCAAGCAATCCATACGGGATTCTTCCGAGTATAGTTGCATGTATTTTGGTTGATTATCTCTTATAACTAGTTATGTGATCTCTCCAACCCTAAACCCCATTCCCGAACGCCTGAGTACTGGGGGCATCCTTCGCTTCCCAGACTGCCTACATACCCTGCTTCCAAACGGGATCAAGGCGTAAAATATGTAGTTCTATTTTCTAGGCTATGTTTATGTGAACTGTTATAAAGCGGGTACGCAACCCTTTCTAGGGTTTTTATTTCCCCTAGACAGTTCCTCTGCGGTTGCTACCCACGATGGGAAGCATGGATAATAAACGATCGCCTTGACCATTTATTGTTTACCTATTAACATTCATCTAACCCTACTCCCTAATGATGTTCGTCTCCCTTGACCCGTTTAAATGATTTCCTAATAATATATCCACACGATTATATCTTGAATTGATAATTCCTAAGTTACAGTTTTCTAGGTTGTCACTAGCGGATTTGATTCATTTTTGTTTTATCTTTTTAGATTATCGATCCAAAGGGGATTTCCCTTCCTTTGGATTTTAAAACAACCCATGTTCCTTATTTCTCCCTGGCGATTTATAGGGATGATGCCACAGACGCCGTTATTGCAGCTGTATTAGGCTATAGATGCAGTAGCTCAAGCGTGACGACTTTACCCGTAAACGTGAACCAGAGGCACCATTAATACCGAATGCTGCGGGTTTTGTTTTTCCTTCTTTGATTAGTTTCCAAATCTATATCTAACATACTTAATATTAATTAGGAAAAGAAAGTTCATAAGGCACGGTAACTTTTAACAATATTCATAAAAGGAAACCCATGATGATTAAATAAATCAACAAGCATTGGTCAAGAATTTATAATAAGTTCTAATCTTAGTAACTTAAATTATTTAACCATTTATCACTCATAAAAGAAATTCCCATGCAACGTAATTAAGTGAGTACTTAAATTAAAGGCATGCATTATTTTTGAGAAATTTCATAACATATACTGTTCCCTGCTTTCGTTATCAAATGTATACAAGAAATCACTTTTACCTAGAGTTAAATATCTTCGAGAATTGTTGCAAGGATTATTGTTCTACCTTCCAACTCGTATCTCTATCATCTAGATAATTTATGTAGCATTAGGATATGAAAATTTCAATGTAATGTAGTAACTATTCATCACTAACTGGGGTTATCCAAAGGAGTTCTTATGTTGTTTATTCCTTATAGAAGTTTACCTATGGGTAAGAAGAGGTTTCATTTTCTCTAAAGAGCCTGGACCAAACTAAAATGAAAAAAGAGCTTGAATGCTTCAATATAACCAATCGAAGAGTAATAGTAATAAATGTTTAGGAAAGTTTTATTTATCTATTTATTTGATTTATTTTATTTGTCTAGGGTTTGGCTATTTAGGAGAATATTATCGATATTATTACATTTTATCTTTTTTTTTTTTTTGTTAGAGTAATAAGTTATTATGCTTAATTAATTATATCACATTGATTAATTAATTAAGTCACTTATTCCTCTTTATTACTTAAGCTAAACTTAGGCACATTAATAATTAATTATTAATTATTAAATGTGCACACTAGGGTTTCATTTAGGTTTCCCTTTGTGGTTTCTTGATTCCCTTCTTACAAGGATTGATCACATTGTAATAATGGATTCTCTTAATGCATTTTCATAGAGAGGTTTTCTGAGAACATTGTTTTCGTTCTTCATATCTTTTGCATGTGATAGGTATTCATCTTGCATGCAGGTGATCTTGAATTCTAACATGGTATCAGAGCTCCAGACCTCCAGCTGCTTGTTCGTGATCTGAAGATATGGCCTCTTCGTGAGTTTCGGGTGCAAGGGTTTCCACAAGGATCTTTTCTGCAAGATCTGGGGGTAGCCATCATTTTGGGACACAATGGGCTCAAACGGACGTCGCCATTGCATTCGCAGCATCCCAAAACCCTAGAAACGCCTGTCAAATCGTCAATTTCGGTGAAGTTGGT
>VDFB02052657.1:0-21640 GCA_007258455.2 Sequoia sempervirens | reverse complement strand
GGACTAAACACTCCAAAGTGTTTAGCGACATTCCACCTGGTAGACCTCCAGATAGAGGCACAGAGCATATCATTGAGTTGGAGGAGGGTGCAAAGCCCGTTATGATCACTCCCTACAGACATCCGAAACGACTCAAGGATGAGATAGAGAAGACCATCAACGAGTTGTTAGCTATGGGGCATATTAGACCTAGCAAGTCACCTTTTGCTTCATCGGTTGTTTTGGTGAAGAAGGATGGATCACTTCGGATGTGCATTGACTACCGACAGCTCAACAAAAGGACAATTAAGAATCGGTACCCTATACCACGCATCGATGAGTTGATTGATGAGTTACACGGTGCTATCTTCTTCACGAAGATTGATTTGAGGTCCGGGTACCACTAGATTCAGATGAGGGAGCAGGATATTGAGAAAACCGCATTCAGATGTCATTGCGGTCACTTCAAGTTCTTGGTTATGCCCTTCGGTTTATCCAATGCACCTGCCACCTTTCAGGCGACTATGAACAGGGTTTTCAATTCACAGTTGAGGAGATTTGTATTGGTCTTCTTCGACGACATTCTGGTTTATAGCAGGTCATGGGAGGAGCATCTAGCTCACTTAGACGCAGTTTTGGGCATCTTGGCAGATGAGTCTTTCTATGCCAAGGAATCTAAGTGTGAGCTCGGTATGGAGGAATTGTTGTATCTGGGGCACATCATCAGTGCCAAGGGAGTGAGTATGGACCCTGAGAAGGTCCGAGCTATAGTTGAGTGGCCGGTTCCTGAGAACCTTACACAGCTCAGAGGTTTCATTGGGTTGTGTGCTTTTTACAGAAGATTTGTTAGTGGGTTCTCACATCACGCCGCACCCCTTACTGACTTGACAAAGAAGGGGGCTTTTACTTGGTCACCACAGGCGCAGGAGTGCTTTGACAGGTTTAAGGTGATCATGACTTCATGTCCAGTGCTAGCATTGCCTGACTTTACGAAGTCATTTGATTTATTCTGTGATGCTTCAGGAGAGGGCATTGGTGCCGTTTTGATGCAAGAGCGACACCCTATCGCTTTTGAGAGCAGAAAGCTTAGGGGTCCTGAGAGATTCTACAGCATATACGACAAGGAGATGTTAGCCATTATGCATGCTTTGGCTAAGTTCAGGCAATACTTGGTGGGCAGCAAATTCAGTGTCCGTACAGACCATAATAGCCTGAAACACTTCCTTGGGCAGCGAGACCTGAATGAGAGACAGCAAAAATGGGTCAGTAAACTGCAGTCGTATGGCTTTGATATCACCTTCATTAAGGGGAAGCAAAATGTTGTAGCTGACGCCTTGTCTCGCAGACCTCAGTTGAATGCCATGGCACAGATCACAGAGGATTGGAGGCATCGGATTATTGCTGAATATGCTAAGAACCCATGGGCTTCTAGCATCGTTGACAGGACAGAGCAGGATGATAGGTATACTATTGTAGATGACTTGATCATTTACAAGGGGCGGATTTTGTTGGTTCCTGACTTTGAGGTGAGGGTTATAGTTTTGAGAGCCTTTCATGACCTTCCTATGGCGGGCCATCCCGGGTACTATAAGACATATAAAATGGTTCGGGAACGGTTTACTTGGAAAGGGCTGAAAATTGATGTGTTACGGTATGTTCGAGAGTGTTCTGTTTGCCAGCAGAACAAGCAGGAGCACACTTATCCTGCTGGATTGCTCTAGCCACTTCTGATACCTGATAGGAAGTGGGAGTGTTTATCGATGGACTTTATCACGGGTTTGCCGAAAGCCCAAGGTAAAGATTGCATCTACATAGTGGTTGATCGGTTGACTAAATATGCTCATTTCTTCCCAATTACTACTACCTTCACAGCATTGCAGACTGCAGAGCTCTTCTTCAGAGAGGTATTTCGGTTGCATGGGTTGCCTCGGATGATAGTCAGCGATAGAGATAGTCGGTTCATGAGCAACTTTTGGCAGGAGTTGTTCAGACTCTGTGGGACCGAACTGACACCGAGTACCAGCTACCATCCGCAGACAGACGGGCAGACAGAGATTGTCAATAAGTGGGTGGAAGGTTATTTGCGTAATTACATAGCTGGACAGCAGAGAGCTTGGGTGAGGTGGATCTATCTATGCGAGTATTGTTATAACTCGACTCACCACATGACGATACAGATGATGCCCTTCATGGCTTTGTATGGGTATGAGGCGCCCAACCTTTTGGACTTGATGTTGAGTGATAGCAGAGTGCTAAGTGCAGGGGATATGATACAGAGTCAGCAGGACATTTTGAGGTCTCTCAGAGACAATATCCAGCGGGCACAGAATCAGCAGAAGCAGTATGCTGATCAGAAGAGGGTTGAGCGCACTTTTGATGTGGGTGATATGGTGTACCTAATGTTGCAGCCGTATCGTCAGTCTACACTGCGGAAGAGTGGGGCAGAGAAGCTGAAGCCTCGCTACTACGGTCCATTTCGTGTTGTCAGGCGAGTGGGCGAGGTTGCTTATGAGTTGGACTTGCCAGCAGATAGCAGGGTTCACAATGTGTTTCACGTTTCTTGCCTGAAAAAGGCATTGGGTCAGCATGTGGTACCCTCTCCAGTTTTGCCACCCCTTGATGACGAAGGGAAATTGATACTAATACCTAAGGCCATCCTCGAGATGAGAGAGAGACACCTTCGGAGGCGGGTGATCAGGGAATATCTGATCAAGTGGAGAGATTTGACAGTTGAGGATGCTACATGGGAGTCAGAGGAGATTTTACAGCATCCAGAGTTGAGATTGCTTGAGGACAAGCAATTTCAGGGAGGGCGGACTGTGATGTCCCCATCCTAGTCAGCGCAGCTGGTTACGTGGTTAGCCTATTATTTCGATCCTCGTAGGCTGACAGATGTGTGCAGAGGATCATTTGAGGCAGTTACTCAGTGTTCTGTAGCTTTAGTGTGGCAGTTGTTTCAGGTTGGGCCTTCGCAGAACCCTTCAGAGTGTTTTTTTGAGAGACTTTCTATTTTTAGAAAGTCGGACAGGCGGAAGCTGCTATTTTGGGCAGGGCACCTGGTTCAGCTGGTTTGCTCGGAGTCGACCCAGTTCTTCAGTTTGATGGTCAGATGGAGAAATAAGGAGTATTTAATGATTATTGAATATTTAATATTTTGACTTTATATTAAAGTCACTTTATTAATATATTTAAATATTAATAATTAAATGGTATATTATAAAGTATTTTTAATACTTTATAATAAAGTGATATATTTGACATAATGAATAATTATTATTCATTAATGAAACGTCATTTAATTAATTATTATTTCTCCTAAGTCTAAAAGTCGAATTTAATCATTTCATTAAATGATTATTAAAAAGGGTTATTGGGTCGAATTTTTCAAGGGAGATATATATTCACAGGAAAGACAAATCGAACCATTATGATATGTTATTCAAATTTGTCTCTTATTTTGCTCTGAGCATTGGAGTTTGCAAAACCTAGGGTTTCGGCAGACGAATCGATTCTGGAGAACGATACCTCTTCAGAATTTGGCATACTGAGACTGTGCAATACCAGTTGAAGATTGTCTTCTTGGTGACTTCACACAGAGGTTATAGATTGAGCTTAATGATTGTTTCAGGCAGGGTTTTACAGAGATTTATCATCAGGGGTTTGAGGCGACTTCACAGAGTTCTTCTCACAGAGATCTGGCATCTTATTTCTTGAGTCCATACTTTATTTAATGCTGCTGCTAGGGCCGTACATTTCTGTACCAGCAAGCCGTACCTTCCTCCTCAGGAAACCACGCCTTCAGCTATCAGTCTCTATCACTTGGATCTGGTGCGCCTAGGGTCTACAGAGCTCCAGCATCGTTGTCAGAGCCTGAGGATTCATATTTTGCTTCAGCCGTACAATACTTCTTGTTTCTGGCGCCTGCAAGTCTACAGGTTCTTTTTCAAAAATAAAATATTGTTTCCACTCCCTGTAATTGATTTCATTTGATATCTGAGTTCTGGAACTGAATATATTAATGCGCCTTCATTTGGAAATCAATATTGATGCATAGTTGTTATTTATTTATTTTTTATGAATTTTTTAGAGCTTTCTAGTGCAAAATCGCAATTTACTATTTTAGTGCAAAAACCCTCAAAAACACAAAAAAATACAAAAACAAACAAAAATCAGCAATTCAGTTAGGGTTTCGGGGTTGAGAATCACCTGGATTCTTACAACAAGGGCTTACACCTCAAATTCCTCTGTCTCAGAGGAAAATGCATTAAGGCAACCAATAAGGGTCAGCTCCAATGATTGTCCAAACAATCCTACAAGGAGTTTCCGAAGCCACACTGCTTCTCGAGCTGCTTGGCCATTTCAAGCTAGAATATTTACTCGCCTTGCGGTAGCGCCAATCGAAGATCGCTTGCTACATAATTCAAAGCATCATCGCATCGCTAAACCTAAAACACATCTAGAGGTGCTCTTCCTCGACGGTAGCAACACACCCTCTAATCGAGTTAGAATATCCATGCAGCTCTAGGTCCACACCAAAAGAATATCTCAAGCCATACCCATCTGTGCCACACAAGTATCTCAGGATATGCTTTGCTGCAACTAGATGTATTTGCCTTGGTTCACACATGAACTGATTAAGTGCACTCACTGCATAGCAAATATCTGGTCTAGTATTGACTAGATACATCAACGATCCAATCAACTGCCTGAACATAGTAGGATCTACCAGAACTGAACTAGCTACAGCCTTTGCAATTGGTCTCCATCGGCGTAGACACCATACCAAGGAAGTAATGCATGTATCCAAGATCCTTCATTTCAAATTCAGAAGCTAACTCCTTGCATTTGATAATGAGGTGATCTTCTCCAATAAGAAATAAATCGTCAACATAAAGAACCAAGATCAACGCTTCGCCATTAGTTGGTTCCAGAGGCTCAACTAGATCTCCATCTTCTTCAGGTTCAGTAGGATCCCTCTGAATCTTCAAGTACTTGCATCAACCTTCTGACCTCTTCGTCCAAGATTGCCTCTAATACTGAAGAGAGTTCAGGATTGTCCTCCTCGACCTCATCCTAGATCACACTATTCTGAATAGGTTTGCGGGGCTACCAATGACAAATCCAGATGACAGTTTTGAGCAATTATGATCTCAGTAGTTGAGGGGATCTTTCAAGAATTTAACACTTGGCCTTGTAACACTGCAACCTTCACTTCTTCTCAGTGGGTCACAGAACTCCCTGTTGATCCTGGCCTCAGAGATTGCAAAGAAGACTTCTGGAAGTGAACTCCCTGTAGCCACCAACTCAGTCCCATAACTGCAAGTTGTGATTCCACGCTTGATCATTTCTTTGGTCGGCATGACTTCCTCATAAGATGCCTCAAGCTTTTCATCACTAAGCAGTCTCTCATCACCTTCTTGCTCCTAGGTCTGTCCTGGAAGCATTTTAGAGAGAGATTACTAACTGTTTATAACTATCCAAAGAAATATCAAGGCCAGAATCATACAAAGTTTACTATCTCAAGTTATATCATGAACACATAAGAATTAAAAAAAAAATGAATAAGGAAATCAACCTATAAGAAAAAAATGTAGCAAATATCAAAAGATCAGAATGAAGGGATAAATAACTTATCTTTAATTGAATTTAGATATAACTCTTTCTTCCATCTTTTACTCCTCTTGAGAGTGCTAACCTCAGCACAACAAAAACAATCTGCACAACTACAGATTTCTTGAATGCATTATGCAGTAAGCATGTACAACATAGAATCAGGCCTCTCAAGACACCATCATAGTCTAAGCACAAAGAGAATGTTATCGAACTGATCATACAATCACAATGAAAAAACAGTTCTCTTTTCATCTCAGAGTCACACTCAGAGATCTTCACAACTAGCATGAATAATTTGAATCTTCAAAGGATCTTATGTCAGTGAACATAATTCAAGAGAAACCACGATCTCTTTTTAGTAATCACACATGATCCAAATAAATGAAATAACTGAAATTCAGCCTAGAAAGGTGATTTCCAAGATACAAGCAAGGAATACTTATCTCTTTCAAGTTGGTCAATTCAGCCAGCGATGCCTTTTCAAATGTGATCTCCATATCTCATGCCAGAACCCAACAACCAACATCATTGAGCATGTATTACAGCCTTACTGCCAACACTCAAGTTGTTGTTATCCAAGCAACTTGAACCCAGACAGTACTACCCAAAACGAACTCTTGAAGAAGGTTGTGGTCCTCCCTACAATAGAGCTTTTGAAATACTTCTTGTTATTAACAAACCCCGCAAGATATGAGATTTGTTGATACGCGCCCCTGAAGATTCAATTAGAACACCTCTGATTCAAGGGATTTAGCGGCAGCTGAGGAGGAGTCCTAGACTTCTTTGATTCTCCTTTCTTCACTCAAATTTTTCATTCACGGTGACACTAGCTTTAATGACCGGTGTCTTCTAAATAAGTCGCACCTCAGGAAATGGAAACAACTCCCGATTTATCTTTCCTAGAGATGAATGACATTAATATTTTTCCCCTCACAGATGGAGTCTCTTGATTGTAAATCAAAGAGACGACCCTGGTATATTGCTTCACTATGCTTGACAGGATTGACAATGTTTTCGATCTCTACTGTGGATTACACATACGCCGGATACGGAGGGGATATATAGCTGCATCCCAAACGCTAGAAGCCTCGACCTTTATCACAATGGTGACCACTCCCAAGGATGTGACTGTAGATTTAGACGACTTCCTTTGTTCTTTGAATTCGACACTTCACCACCTTGACTTATACGGCACTAGAAGGAGGAGGCTCGAATGACATAAGTATTAGCCTATAGGCTATGATCATTTGTCTCTCGCATTCTTGATTTCTTCTACAATCTGGTAGCAGATAGCAAAAGTAATCTAATGAATCCACAAATAGATTAGACACTTGACCTCCTTTGTGAATGCGATGCCTTTAAATACCCAACCTTGCTGACTACAGTGTTGGTGGAAGGCTTTAATTTCGTCATCTTTTGCACGGCTTTAGATATTATGAAACTAATCGCAAACTCCTCCCGATAGGTCAGAAAATGAACTTAACTTCAATAATCGACAATTTTTCATTTGTCTTACTTGACTGGTCGATTTGTCATCTGTGCTAACGGCGACAACACAGTTGTCAAGAAGAAAGAAAAAAAAAAATTGATTATCTTCAGCACTCTTGATAGGTATGCATCTCCTTCTTGACTCGACAACTTCACTGAACACGTCCTGATAAACTTCACCATTCTCAGATGCAAAGTAATATTAGGCAGATCACAATACAGAGGAGGCGATAGAAGAATTCAATCAACTCGAGGATCCGCAACAACTCATATTCACACAGGCACTAATTGATAGCTCTTACCATAGCACAGAATCCTTGAATCGATGGCACATGCAGATATGACTTTCCGGAATTTCCCGGTGAATGAGATGGAGATAATACTCGGCTCCCAAGAAGGCGAAATAAGAATGAGTTGAGTTCCCGATCCTTATGAGTATAGAGGCATGGTTGAAGCATGACTCTTGAATTGTTGATCTCTATGAATGTTGAGTGCGGATGGAGAAGTGACGCAACCTCGTCCACAGCTATGCCTAGACTATAACTCCTTCAGTCTGCTTGACAAATCTGAACAAGATCTTCCTTAAACCCGCTCTGATACCATGTGAGTTTTTAATAATCAGATTATGTAAGCAGAATTTAATTCAAACAATCAGACACATAACACAAAAAATACCTTGGGAAAACCCTCCTCTTGAGGGAGAAAAACCCAGCAACAAAATATATCACATATATTGAAATAATGGCAACAAATCTCTTTACAATGAGGCCACACACAAGACCTAAATACAGCATCAACTCTAGATGCAATGATAAACAATAATCTGCCTGCCCTTGATCTTCCAATCTGCACTTATAGAAAGTCACAATCTGCTCTAGAAGGAATTTGCACTTGAATGAAGAAGATAGTTCGAACTTGCTTGGTGTCCAAATGGAGTGAAATGACCTTCTATAAATACATAATGCTATACATAATGCTATAGAGGTTGTACCTCTTCAAGAACTAGGTCAGCCACCATAAGAAAGTATAATTACAAATAATAATTACAAATACAAGGACGGTCGGCCAAGATGAAAATACAAAGAAGGTCGGCCAAGAGAAAATGTAATGTTGCCAAATGAAGCGCCTCTTCACTTAATGATCTCAATAAAATAAATAGCCAAAGGCTATATGCAATTTTATGTCTTCACACGTGGCTGGAAGGATGAGCCCGAAGCTGCTATAACATCAACACAAAGGATGTGGATGATAATCTAACAGCAGTCTTTTCAGTTTTGGCCAACTCATACTATCTTTAAAGGCACCTCAGGTGTGTCTTTATTAAAATATAAAAGGCAAGGTATGTCTTTATAAAAATAGAAAAGGCAATTATAAAAGGTAAGATATCATCAAAAGAAAAAAGAAATAAGCAAAAACAAAAGGCTATTTAAAGAAAAGGCAGCACCACCTTCTAAACAGCAGAAATAGGATTTTATTCATTATTTAAAGAGTATTTGATATTCATTTTCTCAAAACAGCAACAACAGTAGCAGCCACCTGACTCCTCAGGCTCATTCTGTAGTACCAGCCAATTCAAGAATGGTATTCTACACTTCAGAGAGTTGAAACGGCACTCAAGACAATAATTTTTGCAGAAATTTGACAAACACCTCGCCAAATCCAACAGCAAAGCACCTAATTGCAGTCAATAGCAGTATTACTATTTCTCTTTCTGAAGGCAGGTACAGCAAAGTTTAGAGCAGAAATAGCATTCTGAAGAAAGGATTTTTGCAGAATTTCAAGTCAAAAACAGCATAATTCCATCATTTACTGCAGGGTCAATATCAGAAAATTATTTTTTGCAGGCTTCTATCAGCACAAAAAGCAGCTGTTGGAGGATGTTTTGGAAGAAAATTTGTCAAAATAACATCAATATAAGACATTTATACTTTAATTCTTCCAAATTCTCTCTCAAAATTTGCAAAACTCAAGTGGAAGAAGCACATTTTGGCTTAAGTCAGCAGAATAAAGCATCAAAAGGGAGATCAGAAAGATAATTCTTCATTCACAAGATGCAATATTTAGCACGCACTTTGGAGTTGCCTTCAGTTCTTGTTCCTAAGTCTCCAAGGTGCAAGAAACTGACTTGTGTCACATTTGCCTAAAAGGATTCAACCTCAAAGAGATGAGAAAAGAAGGAAGTAGAGTGATGACGAAATTAATGGATTGCTGACTTGTTCAAGTAGGATCATTCCCAATTTCTGCACAAAGCTTAGAATTTGTTCTAGCTTGTGTGAAGCACTATGACCCTTACAAAAAGAGAGATAAGATCTATTGATGGACAAGTTTTGCACAATCTCAAATCTAACAACAAGCTATGCTTATACATATCGCCTATGAAGAATCATTTGAATTGGATTTAGAGTAGTACGAAAAGGCTTGGAAAAACCTGTGTTGCTAAATCATGGCATTTGTTTACTGATTTTGGGTACGAAACATCCCAGAATCAGATTTTGGAATCAAATCGCCTGTGGGTGTGTCCGAGTAGGAAATTTTGAACATTGAAACATTTCTGTGAACATTGTTTCATTTCTACATGATTCGATGCATGACGTGGCAAATCTGGACTGATTCCAATGCTGTTTGATTTTGAAAAGAAAAAGAAAAAGAAAAAACCTGAGAACTTAAAAACAAAACACATGCGCCTGTCCACTTTTTCATTGTGTGTTTGTTTTGCCGCCGATGTGAATGCTAAAAGGGTTTTTGAGAATAATGCGAGGTTGTCAAAAAATTGCAGGAATTGCATCAGATTTGAGTGATGAGCAACATACTGTGCACAAAATTTTCTAGGTGCCCCTCAAATTTTATTTGACCATTTTTACTCTTTTACCCGACATTTTTATATTTCTCTCAACCTGTAAATAAAAACTCGAGTTTGGAACCACCTTCAAACTGTTAAAAACTTAAAAATTTAAAAGTTAAAATCTAATTTAATTAAAAATAAAAACCTTTGCCAGCCGAAAATCTAATGTATTATAATTTATTTAATACTATTATTCATTGATTAAAAATTTAAATTTTAAATGGGAAGCAGGCTGACTTTTGGAAGGATTCATGGAATGGTCATAAAGCTTTAGAAGAAGTGGATGAGCTCAAGGAGCATATAAGCACTCTGCAAGAACTAGTAGGGCACAGAGTTAAGGATTACATTAGTACAGAACCCCCCAAATTCGGCAATCAGTTTGATTGGATAAATGTTGACATATTACCAATTTCGGAAGGAACAAAAGCCATCCTAAAACAAGAACTAGAAAATAGGAGAGTCTTCATGACAGAAGAAGAGGATGAAATTATCTGGTGTAGGGCACGATCAGGGGAGTATTTGGTCAGATTGGGCTACCAGATCCAAAATGTAACTCAATCAGATTCCGCATGGCTGAGCCTACTATGTTGGCACCCGTCTGTTTTACCAAAAGCAGGAGCTTTCTTATGGAGAGCATTACACAAGAGCATATTGACAACAGAAAGGCTAAAGGCAATTGGCACACAAGGACCAGACAGGTGCTTTCTTTGTTACAAAGAAAGTGAGATGGTTAATTATCTCCCTTAAGGGTGCCTGTATGTAAGAAAGTGATGGGATTGGATCTAAGATGTATTAGGATGGAATGGCGCAAGGCAAGAAGATTTAAAAGAATGGCTGAGTAGCTGGCCAAAAGGGAGAAAGGATGTACTATGTTCAAATCTATGGATCAATGACCCATCAATGGTTGTTTGGCACATATGGAAGGAGAGGAACAGAAGAATCTTCCAAGACAAAGGCATGGAAGTAAAATAGACTAATTCAAAAAATTGAAAAAGGTTTATGTGAATTATTAAGGGCAAAAACCAGAATAAAATCAAATGCCAAATTTACCAAATGGGATGAGGATTTACAAAGGAAATGGGACAAACTGAAAAGGCCCAAAGGATAGATAATTGACAAATCAAGAATCAGAAAAGGAATAGTCTAGAAAGCTCCGAACAAGGAAGGCTTAAGCTTAATTTTGATGGATCAACAGAAGGAAATCCGGGTCCAGTTGGTGCAAGTTGTATCATTAGAGATAACAAAGGGAAATGTGTTTGAGCCCTGTCTAGAAAAATAGGTATTGCTACAAACAATGAAGCAAAAATGGAAGCATTAGCTCTGGGTTTGTGGTTATGCAATGAGAAAGGCATAATAAAGATAGAATTGGAAGGTGTTTCACTATTATGCATACAAGCAATAAGCAAAAAAGATACACCCAATTGGAAATTGAAAGTCTAGGTTCAAAAGATGTGGAAATATCTGGAAGGACTCGAGGACTTTTCGATAGCATATGTATACAGAGAAGCTAATGGAGCTATAGACCTTCTGGCTAATAACGGGGTGAGGCAAGATAAAGAAATTATCATTGAGGAAAGCCCCAATATTTGGGAAGGTCTAAATGATCTAATACAAAAAGACCAATAGAACAACAAATAAGGGTTGCAGCCTATAAACGAAACACACCAGTCAGAAAAATTAACTTCAGATCAAACAAAAGGTACAGACCTAGAAGGGGAATACCAGAAAGGTAAAGTGGTTCACATCTTTTCTTGTTATTTCTGATATAGGAATGCACTCTCGATTCATCATTAGATTGAAAACCAACTTTCAAACAAGAACCCATAAAATAAAACCACCTTTGGATGTGTGTCCATTATCCAAACAAACAACCCTAGACTGACCTCACTCAATTCTGGAATCATCATCTATTGAACAACATGGCAATCTGTTCTGGATGGAACCACTAGTGGATGTCCATCCGACTGTGTTGCTCTGCAATAAGCCACCTACTTTAGAAGGGTAGGAGAAAATTTTAGAGGATCAATGCCATTTAAATTGATGATCAAGCCCCAAACTTATAGATTATGTGGAGTTTGGGAAAATCAAAACTGTTTAAACCTCAAAAATTGCTTGAGGGATATCTCTTGCTCTGGATCTAGTCCCAATCTGTACTATCGAGTATCACTAGATATTGAATTGGGCTTAAAAAAATCTATGCTAAACCATCAACATTCATCCATGGAGCTCTTTAGCTTGTTTAGATTTTAATTTTAATTATGACTAGCTGCCTATTCCCAAAGGAATAATAATGACAACAAAAATGAGGAAAACACAAGAAGGGAAGACACAACCCCTCACATAGGTAATTTTCGATATCATATAACAAATGCAAGTGACAAATTGATTAAATACATCTGAGAATTCTGAACAACATGTCAACTTACATTGTCTGGAACATTTACTAAAGAGAAATAACAAGATAGCCAAGATACCCTGCTTCATTTACACTTTAAAAATCTTAACCTACCCAAGAATTCTTTTGAGTCTTACTGATTGCAAGAAAAATCAAATCAAATCATGCCAAACATAACGCTCCATTGATTATAGTAACACTGCCATAGTATATTGTCTTATAAACTATTTACAAAAATATATTTATACAGTTTCACATTACTCGATAACATTTGGTCTATACTAAGGTTTTTACATTATGAAACTTTTTTCAAAAAAGAGAAATTGATACTCCTTTACCAGGGCCTCACATTGCATGAAATGTTCTAATGTAAACCCTAACTACAAAATACTCAAAATTTGGCCAAAGTCTCCTCATTGCTCGGTACCATACGCCATAAACTCCTCCAACCATTCAAAATCTTCGACTGTCTCATAATGATATAACTTTTTGAGAAATTTGTAACCAACCAAAGTTTGGCTTCAGTGCCTCAAAAGGTCTCCACAACTCACATCTAGTAGGAATGGCAGCCATCAAACTCCCAGTGGTTGTCCCAAATCTCTTGGTCATGGAGTCCCGATGCCAAGATGAGCAGCTTGCACAATCTCGTCTAGACCACCCAAAAGATGAGAATAGAAAAGTTCCTTGGTCATCTTCACTATTACCTTCTTAGGAACACATAGGTCAAGAAGAGAAGCTACAAATTGAGTAGGAATGTCTGTGTTGCATCGATAACGCTCTTCAAACACCAAAAATCTTTCCCCTAAGATAAGCCTCACGACTTTAATGGTAAGGAACCCATTTTCCTGCAACACAAGCTTCAATCTCTGCTCTGTGGTCCGACCCAAAAAAGCAAGTTGACTCCTATCACTAGTCAATAAAATGGGGGTTTCCATGAAGCTAGAGAAAGGCGCTTTCCTCATAATGCAAATAATTAAGCAAGGACTAAAATAAAAAGCAAGGTTTAAAACATCTAAATAGGGAATTTGTTACAGACTAAAGGTAAGATTTTATGTACTGACTCATCAAAGCCGAATCAGGAAGAAATCATGAAATGAGCAAGAGATAGAACACAAGTGTGTGATCTGCAGACTATCAATTACACAACAAGAGTAAGAAGCTAAGGCAGTAAACACAAAACGTGCCTTCAGTCTAATAGTTCACGTGCCTTGCCTGTGCTTCCACATTTTGTAGGGTTCAATGGAAGTCTGATACATATCGATCAGAGCATTTTGCCATTTTAAAATTTTCCGATTTTCAATACTCAAAACAAATTTAAAATGAAATAGATATTATGGTTGAACAATGAAATTTTTTCATTGTTCAACCATAATATCTTTTTTTTTTATATTTTATTTTAAATTAGTTTTAAATTTTTAATCGTTTTATTACAGGTAGGAGGATGTTGGCAATGGTTGTGGAAGTTGGCTTTACAACTAACAGTGTAAAGCCAGATTCCACAACCTTTGCTAGCATCCTCCTCCCTATAATAAAATGGGTGCTTTGGAATAGGTTATGTACATCCATCAAAGCATAAACTAAAATTTTGTTTTAAATTTTTATTTTTGATCATATTCTGCAATATTCCACATTTCTTTTAGGGATAATTGTTGTGCATTGTCTGCTTGTAAATGGTTTTTAAATTTTTTTTTTTTTTGAACATTGTAGGTTTGATTTTTTTCTTAACATTGTTTTTTGCAGCATCATTATCATTATGAGTTCATACGGCAGAAGCGACGATGAGGGTCAAGAGGTTCAACCAGAAATTCAAAGTGAAAATGAATCATCTGATGATCCTGAATTTCAAATAGGAGGGGAGGGTGAACATGGCTCAAATACTCAAATTGACACAAGTTCTATTGGGAGTAAAAATGATAGCTGCCCTTCACAACTTCGAAAATGGGCCAAGGGCCCCTTTGATGCAAAATCACCTTTAAAACAATTTGCATCTAAGATAGCAACAAAGCTTGGGACAACTGGGGGCACTAGAAAGTGGAAGTGCGACATGTGTGAACTTGAATGGTTTGGTAGCATTACTAAAATAATGCTCACTTTCTTCTTGTTCGAGGAAAAGGTGTAGATATACACAAAAAGCTGGAAGGGAACTTGAAGTACAAGGCTGAAATTTTAAAATTATGGAGTTGTAATGAGGATGAAGTACTTATAAATGCTACTTTGCCACAAAGGAGTAGGGGTGATCAGATTTCAACAGTTTCTACTTCTACTTTGCAGAGTCTAAGGCCACCAAATCCATCTAATTCAAGTGTAGTAGAGCCTAAGGGGAAATGTAAGATGGCATCTTCACAACCATTGGTAGATTTATTCAATGTGCAAGCAAAGGATGAGGTAGATGATTCCATTGGAAAATTCTTCTTTGCCAATTGCATTCCATGCCATGCGGCTCGCTCTCCTTATTATAAGGAAGTTGTGTCAAAGATAATAAGGGTAGGACAATCATATTTGCCACTAGACTAAATTGAGGACAACAATCTTGGATCAAAACTATTCCAAGATTAATATTTTGATGGAGAAGATGAAGAGAACTTGGGTCACAAGTGGATGCAACATAGTCATGGATGGGTGGACGGACATTAGGCGTTGTCTAGTCTTCAATATCATGGTTACATCTACAGTGGCTCCTTATTTCCTTAGGGCTATTGATTGTTCAAGGCATAGCAATGATGCTCATTATCAGTTCCAGATCCTCAAGGATGTTATAAAGGAGGTTGGGCCATAAAATGTGGTGCAGGTAGTGATAGATGCGGCCCATGTGTGCAGAGTTGTAGGGAAGTTGATTGAGGCAGCCTATAGACATATTTGGTGGAATCCTTGTTGTGTGCATGCCATGAATAATGCACTTAAGGACATGGATAAAATCAGTTGGATCAAATCAATTGTCAGTGATGCTAGAGATGTGCAGATGTTTATCTCCAACCACCATACTTCACATGCACTCTTTAGGTCCTTCTCCAAGAAGGAATTCCTAAAACCTATAGACTCAGTATGCATCATACTTTATTCTCTTGGAGAGGATGCTTGAGTTGCAAGAGGCATTGCAACTAATGGTAATGACAGCAGAATGGAACCGATGGCCTAAGTTGAAGACACAACAGGGGTTGAGGGTTAAGGAGGTGGTGAAGAATGATGTTTTTTGGGTTGATGCCAAATATATTGTCTCCATCATTGCTCCAGTCTTTACAGTTATTAGATTTGGGGATTCTAATGCACCTTCCCTTGGAGAGGTATATGAGTGCATTGCTTCCATGCTTGATCAAATGAAGGCTATTGTGCGAGAGGACCCCACAATGCAATTCTACACCAAGCATATTCATCCAATCATTCAGCGTAGATGGGAGAAGCTCAACACTCCCTTACACATGGCCGCCTATGCATTGAACCCAAAGTGGTGTGTGCAAAGGTTTGGCAGAATCACACCTATAGAGGATGCTAAGGTGAAGGAAGGATTCATGAAGGCCATTGACAAAATGTATGATCCTATAGAGGCCAACTTGATTCATACTGAGTGGACAAAATTTGCCACTCTTTGGGGATATTCAAAGGCAGCCAAGATAGATTTGGGGACTATGTCACAGGAGGACCCCAAGTTATGGTGGACTATGCATGAGCCTAGATCTTTGATTACTACTCTAGCCATTTGTTTGCTATCCTAGGTTTCTAGTTCCTTTGTTGTTGAGAGGAATTGGTCTACTTATAGCTTCATCTGCTCCGTTAAGAGGAACATGCTTACTTCTTGGAGGGTAGAGAAGCTTGTGGCTGTACATAGTGCCTTGTGTCTCATTGACCGCAACGCAACTACATACAAGGAGAGTCTAGTAGGTAGATGGGATGTAGAGCCAGAAGAGCCAACACAAATAGATGATGATGCTACACAGACAGGGCTGGTTGGTATTGGTTTAGATGAGCTTGAGCATGTGGGGTCTAGCAGTTCCAGTGATGAGGAGATTGACATGGAGCTTGGGGATGATTAGATCATTAGAGGCATTAGGCCATTAGCCATTTACTATTTAGTATCTTATTTTTGAAGTTTGAAGTTTGAACATTGTTGATTGTAATTATGAATCATGATATGATGATTATGAAATTCAAATTTTGAAACATCTAGTTCTCATTCCAATGTCTATATTAAAATATTCTGATTTTCAATGTTTACTGGTTCAATCATCAATGAAATCATTGCAATGTGTTTAAACTTTATTCCTTAGGCTTTTACAGTTATACATCTTTTTATTACTAATTTTTCAAGTACTATATGTATTTCAGCATGGTTCCCCCGTCGCCATCCCCTTGTCGCCCCCAAACTTAGGCCCCCCATCCCTCAGTCCCTGAGACGCGTCCCCCTAGGCCCCCATCTCCACGTCAGTAAACTCCATGGAACATTGGGTGAGTACATTAAGGACAAAGAAAATAGGACAGAAAATGCTATATGAAGACATTTGAAGGCTATAGCAACCATTAAAACAATTTTCAAAGACCAAATATTAGTGGAACAAAAATAAGATCCTTGGTATGATCAAATCAAAATAGTCTTAGAAATTGATCCAAATAATGTAAGGTTAAAAGAATATACTTTTTGATAAAAATTAGTTGCTTTGCTACCTATGTTACTGGTTCATAGGTAGGTAGCCTCAGGTCTCGGTCTGGTCTGACCTGGGTTTGGGGTTCAGGTCAAGTCCCCTGTGGATTTGGCCTTGCTGAACCCAAGTGGACTTGAGGCGAATTTGAGCCCTTCATGCGCCCAAGCGCAACTTTGCAATTTTTTTTGACTTTTTAATATTTTTTTGACTTTTTTTAACTTTAAAATATAAAATAAAGCTTCCAACCCTAATTTATGCCTAATAAGACAACTAATAGGGAAAATCAAACTCATTTATCATTTTGTGAATGAAAAACAAAACTTTTTGCCTCCATTGCTGAACTTATTTTCTTGCTTGCCATTGCATGGATAAAGTTGCAGATTGATCATTAAACATTCGAAGTTGGTTGTTGTGCTATTCCTAAACATTTGCAAATATTTGTTTGTTGCCAAGAAGATCGTAGAGGAAGATTTCTTCAAAAGAGGTAGGTTTTTGAAGTTTTTCGATTTTTTTTACAAATGAACTACTCTCTTGTTTTATTTTGAAGTTTTTGGTTTGTTTTCATTCTTCTAGGTATCTATAACACATGCTTAATTTTTTAAAATGAATTAAGTTATTTAGTTTCAATACTTCGAATAAATGGAATGTGATTTTTATTGAACTTGTTGCCTTAGGTATTACAATGGCAACTATTTCTAGCTCCTCGGGCCAATCTCGTTTCAAAACAAACCCAAACTCTCCCCTTTGGAAATATGTTGAAATGGTACAACTTCTAGGTGGTAGAGGTTATGTTTGGATTTGTGGTCATTGTAAAGTTAGATATTCAAGCTCATACAGTCGAGTGAAAGGCCATTTGTGCAAGATCCTTGGACTATGCATCAAATTTTGTCCAAGTGCAGATAATAAAGGCATTCCAGAAATGCAAGTATTGGTATATATTGAAGAGCAAGAAAAAACAAACCAAGTAAAGGCCATAGATCAAATCATCTTTTGATAAAGAAAGGACTTCGAGGGATAAAGCCCCCTACACTGCCTTCTCATTTTCCACCTACAAAGAGCCATCCATTTATGTCCATAATTGAAGAGCAAACTGTGGCCTTTACACATAAGAGATCAAAGGGACCATTGGAAATTTCATTTCAGAATGAGGCTAGAGAGATTGCCGAACAAGACATAGTGAGATGTGTCTATGCAAATGGATTGGCATTCAATGTTTTTCACTCAACCTATTGGCAAAAAGTGGTGAAATCTATTAATAAGGGTCCAAAAGGGTATAAGGGCCTAGGTTTTGAGAAGGCTCATAGCACCTTATTAGATAAAGAGGTGAAATTTGTAGAGGACTCCTTGAAGCCCATAAGGGATTTGGGGATCGAAACAGGGGTGACCATCGTTGTTGATGGATGGAAAGATGCAAAAAATTGCCCATTGATCAATGTTATTGCAGTTTCCCGTAAAGGGGCAATGTTTTTGAGAGCAGTGGATTGTGGAGAGGTGAAGGATGGTGCATTTATTGCAAACATTCTTTGTCAAGCTATTGATGAAGTGGTCCCTTGAAATCTTGTGCAAGTTATAATAGACAATGCGAAAATTTGTAGGGTTGCTGGGTTATTGGATGAGGAGCGGTATTCACACATTTTTTGGACACCTTGTGTTGTCCACTTCCTCAACCTAATGCTACAAAAAATTGGCAACAAAATTGATTGAATCTAACAGGTGTATGTTGAGGCCGAAGACATCCAAATGTTCTTCACCAACCACCATATGTCACAAGGCATATTTAGAACATTGACGAAATTGGAGTTGTTGAGGGTAAATTAAATAATGAACATGTTTCACTTTAGTAATATTTTTAATTTTATTTTAATTTTTGTAAATTTAAATTTTATTTTATTTTGATTTTTAAATAGGTTGCTAAGACCTGTTTTGCCAACAACATAATTGTGTTTAGACGACTTGTGAAGGTTCGTGAGGCACTTTCTAACATGGTCATCAACCCTAACTGGTCCATATGGAGACAATAGCATTGCATGGGCAACAAAGGTTAAACAAATGGTCCTAGATGACATCTGGTGGGATCGTGTTGAGTATCTCCTTAGCTTCACTGAGCCCATATTGAGCATGACACATTATATTGAAATCGATAGACCTTGTTTGGGTGAAGTATATGATGGCATCAACTCAATGATTGAGAAGATGAAAGCCATCATTAATGCAAAAGAGCAAGATCTTGAGAAAAGTTCTTCAAAGAGTTACACAAAATCATTGTAGAGAGATGGAACAAAATGACCACTTAGTGGAATCTTCTTGCGTTTGCATTGAGTCCCAAGTACTATAATGCTCAACTAATTTTTGTGACAACAAGAGTTGCCCCATATAGAGATGTTGAAGTGGCTCAAGGGTACAAGGCACCACTTTGTTTACTCTTCACTGATCGTGACCGACATGCGTAGTGAGGGCTGAGTTCATATGTTTTGCATGCTCTAGTGATTTTGGTCTTGATGCTATTCAAGATAAGTACATGGTCGATGCTCATAGTTGGTGGTACTTACATGGCCAATCATACACGCACCTACAACCTCTTGCAATCAAAAATTTATCCCAAGTAAGTTTTATAGTCAAAATCTTTTATCGTTTAAATTTAAGTTCTATATTTTAATTTTGAAATTTAATTAGTCAATTTTTGTAACCCTTAACTATTTAATTTGTTCTTAATAGGTTGCTAGTTCATCTTCATTTGAGAGGAATTGGAGCACATACCCCTTCGTCCACTCAATAGAGTGCAATGGACTATATTCAAAAAAGGTAGAGGACTTGGTGTATGTGCATTCAAACTTGTGGCTTCTTACACACGAACAAAGTGCCTACAAAGGAGACACAAGGAAGTGGGATATC
The DNA here is from genome assembly GCA_007258455.2 of Sequoia sempervirens. Lineage (NCBI taxonomy): Eukaryota > Viridiplantae > Streptophyta > Pinopsida > Cupressales > Cupressaceae > Sequoia > Sequoia sempervirens. The sequence goes on along the minus strand of VDFB02052657.1, from coordinate 1,797 downwards.
GAGCTAGAGTGTCTTGACTTGGATGCTTCCACAAACCACTTTGCTGCACTTGATGTTGATGATGACTATGAGCCAGCTAGTGAGCATGAGAGTGCTAGTGTCAGTGCTTGTGGTAGTGCCAGTGCCATTGGTGCTATTGTGGTTCTTCTAATTTACCACTACATACATCATCTAATATGGATGGTGATGATGATATTTTTGATGACCTGAATGATATTTGATCAATGATCAATGATGGCTGATTGTCGATACTTGACATTATTATGTTTTAACTTTAATCTATATCATGACATGCAAGTTTCACTAATATTTTATTAGTTGACTATGAAATTGGTTGTATATTTTTTTATGTTATTTGGCTATTAATATGATGGTGTATTTTGAACTTAATTACTGCTGCAAATATGTATATATTTCTGATTTTTATGTGTTTTTGTATCAATGAACCCAAAACAAACCCAACCCCAAAATTTTTTTGCTCCAACCTGCAAACCAAACCATCAAACCCGAACCTGAACTGGTAACTTAGAGTACTGGTAATTTCTTTAATACCCTTAGATTTCCATAACGGTCTTAATATTATGATATGATTCCAAGTATAGTGTGTAGCATCCACAACAATAAACAATTTACATGATTAAAATAATACATACTCTGCTACAGATTCTGCTAGTATTTTCTACGGTAAGATAAAACAGTTAATCATGTCTTTTAAAGATATTCATCTACCAAGACTTTCTCAGCATGGCTTCAAGTTAAATTCAATTATATATTCACTGCTCCCTAGGAGATGGCCTTTCCTTGAGGACATTCGGATGATTGGAGATAGTTGCGAGTTGCAATGGCACACATTTCAATCGACTGTTGTTGCATTCCTGTGAAACTTTCTGTAAGGCTAGCTTTCAGGAGTTCTCAGCCCCTCTCAGCGCAGGGAAATTTTGACTTTTTAAGCAAGACTTGTCTGTGCTGGTTAAAGTTAAATCCACGTGTTATCATAAAGAGGTTTATTCATTGCCTCTTCTGGCACACGCTCAAATGATTGTCTTTAAGCTCTTTCTGGGAAGAGAAATTCCACAAACCTTTGTTAGATTGATGAAAATCTGTTTTCCCTGAACTGATAAGGGATTAAAAAAATTCCATATGAGCTGAAAGTGAATGTTCACATATTATTTAGGGGTGTGGCAATCATATTTGTCCTTTGGTTAAATGTTCTGAGTTTGCTCATATATCTAGTCTTAGTACGAAATCAATAATGACTTGATGCTTTGCATTAGGCTTTTATAAATCATTTCATGCCCACTTGAATGCTAAAGATCAACTTCTGTTGATTTCACATTATTAATGTATGACAATCTATGCTATCATACAAACCTGAATTGTTATTGAAGATTCATGAATTTATTTGTTTTCTCTTTCAGCGTTTTGATGAAGCTGCAAATGCATTCTATGAAGGAGTGAAGCTTGATCCTGAAAATAAAGAACTCGTTGATGCTTTTAGGTAATCAGAACACCTTGTTACCTTTCTGTTATGGGGACCATGAGATTTTAATTTGTCCTCTTTTTCTCTCTTTATTATTGTAGGACTGGGTTATATGACCAGTAACTTATCTTTAAAAAAATCTATGTAAAAGACACTGAGAGATATCATTTTCAAGGCATGTATTCCACTTAATTCACAAATCCAGTCAGAAATAGACGTCTTGAGAATGAATCTTTCTGCGTCTTATATATAGATTTTTCTAAAGATAGGTGTGCTAGTTTTATTTTAGAACTATTTTATTTCCTTAGAGAGTTAAA
>VDFB02052656.1:0-12530 GCA_007258455.2 Sequoia sempervirens | reverse complement strand
AAGATAATGCTTATCTTTTCCATTGATGTCAAAGGGGGAGAAGAGTCATGTGAAAAACTTTGTGGGGAGAAGAGTTATGTGAAAGAGTTGAGGTGAAAAGAGTCAAAATCTAAGGGGGAGAAAGTGTTAAGAGAAAGTTGTGTTGATGGTGTTTTTCACATCATGTGTTGCCATCAATGCCAAATGGAGATATTTTTGGATGTTGCTAATATGTGGCTGTCATTGATGTCAACAGTATTGGCACTAATTTCTTTAAGGTTGTATATGTCGAGGATATTGAGAAAATTGTAATGAAATAAGTTGTAGGTTGACAGTGATGAAGTGAAGTGAAGTATGTTGCTGAGCTTAGTACGTTGATGATCAGAGGTTGTGGATTAAAGGGTTTTTTTTTAGTGTATCTAGTTTATCCACATTAAGTTTCAAAGGTCTGCATGAAGATTTGATCGAGTTATGAGTATATGTGTTCTAACAGTTTTTATGATGCTTCAGATGGTGTTCCTGAATGAAGATGATGTGATTCTAGTAAGTTCAGTTGTGGATGCTTCTCTGGTGATTAATGATGTTTGTGTATATTTCTATATCATGCTCTATCTATGTTGCACGTCTGCGTTGATCATTGTGCTCGTGATTGGTGAATTTCTCTTGCGCATTCATGTTTTTCATGTTCTTGGTTGACAAGGTGTTGTAGCGTGTTTTGGATCTTCGTGGAATAATTTTTGAAGGTGTTTCATGTTCGAGGATGTTATTTTAGGTCTTCAATATGTTGTGGCCAACCTTGGTTGATTCGCATTAAAAATTATTTATTGTTTTGGGCCGACAGTTTGCATATTTTTTATATTTTATTGAAGTTGACATGGAGATGATATTATTCTTAGTTGTGGATATATATAAGCAATTGTTTATATCATTTGAAGGTGTGAATGTGCGAAGTGTGTGAGTCCTATGCACAAATAATGTTCTAATATTTCGAAGGAAGAGATAGAGTGTGAAGAAGTGTGAAGAAGAGTGAGCAGAGTTTATGTGTTTAACCGAAACTATAATTGAGCATTAGCAGATGCTATTTTCTTAGTTCAAAATCCTCCAGATGTAATCCAAATGTTTCTGTAAGATAGTGTGTCTTCCTTTGGGCAGTAAGCCTTGTTGTATTCGAGTAGTGAGCTCTAGGCAGTGTTCTTGAATGCAAGTGCATTCCCCATTTATTTTTCTTTATACTTTTAACAGGGTATAATCTTGTGGACTAACCTCCACCGTGGTTTTTCCCCTAACAGGGTTTTCACGTAAAAAAATCTTGGTGTTATGTATGTTTTTGATGTGTTGATGATTTATGCTTTCATGGTTATTAATTAGATCTAAGAATAAGTTTGATAAGTTTAATAAGCTTAAATTTTTGTGACAACTGATTCACTCCCCCCTCTTAGTTGTATTCCCTTGTGTTTCCAACAAAGAATCCATCCATAAAAGAGATTCAAGCATGGCCTACTCCCAATTGCACAACCATATTGATATTAAGAGGAAATTCATCTTTGAGAGAAGCTTTATTTAGATCTTTAAAATCAATGTATACATGAAAACCATATTTATATCTAAGGGGGATAGTCAATAAAATAGATAAAACCATATTTTAAAAGCTTTTCTATCTCATTCATGACTTATAAAGTAAACTTAGGATGCATCTTTTGATTTTTTTGTTTAACCGACTAAGCATCAAGATATATCATGATTTTATGACCACTATGGAAAGGTCAATGCCAATCATATCCTCATATGAATAGGAAAAAATATCTAGAAATGAATGTAATAGATTCATATGTGATGTATACTCCTCAAAAGAAAAACATTTCTCAATTTAGATTGCTCTGTCTTTGAATAAAGAATCCATAGGGTCATCAATAGCATCTCCAATAATAAGTGGGTTACGATTTGAAAGATTGAGTATTTAAAATCCTTATCAGTGTTATAAAGTGAGGTTATTTCATTGGGATGCATGATAGATTCCCCAAAGTATTCTTGAGGATTTAAAATATAATAAAATCAAGGCTCATGATGATAGGAAGGTAAATTAGAATACACCTCGAGAAAATCAGATAGAGTTTTTTCTATAGAATAAGCATCTCCAAAGGGGGAATAGACAAATCTATGCTACCAAGATTACTTCAAGATGTATTTATGAGGAAGTGAAGAATAATATATATGAGAAATAATATTTACATTTAATAAAGGTTTTTATTTAGATCAAGAGGGCAATATCCAAGACTTGCATTATATTTATGTGGATTTGGCTCTAAAGGGATCTCGATACCCTACTCCTTATGACCAAAACCATTATCATTATAACCTATTTTAGAAATAATATTAAATCCTAAGTCATAACATGATTGCAACTCCTCAAAGGAAGGAGAATCACCATTACTAGCATAATAAATTTGATAAGTATAATCACATGAGTCATTATTAGAAGTTGTAGAGTCATAAATTGTCACCCTTGACAATTTCACACTAGGTTTAGCTCCCCTTTATGTGCTTGGACCCAACTATGTTTTTAATTTTCCTATTTTTTAACTATATTGGAAAAAACAAAGTTGAATTATGAATTTATCAATTAATAATTATTTAATGACACTAAAATCCCCAAAATAGGTATGGACTAGGGTGTTAGTGCCCTTGTCTAGCCTATTTTGGCCCCAATTCAAATATTTTGGTGTCAACATTTTAATATTTATAAATCCAAAATATTTTGTTGGCTCTTGGTAATTAATTTGTGGGAAATTAAAAAATTGCATATAAATACAAGTATTTTTTACCATTTGAAATCCTAACAAGAGCTAATTAAATCCCTAAAAAATCCTAGAATTTTGAAGTGACAATTGAGGATCCCAAAAAGTAGTCAAGAGAAGAATTATTGTAGCATTATTTCAATCAAGTATCATGTTAGCAATGCATCAATTTTTCATGTGAGTTTGTTCATATTTTATGTCCATTTGTTTTGTTAGCACTAACACTTGTAGAAATTCAAATCAAGTATCTAATTCTCCTTGAAGGTGATAAGTACAATGACTTTAGTCCATCAAGGAATGTAGATCTAAGGGGTAAGTTGCAATAATTATAAATTTGTCACTTGTTTATCCAGTTGCCTTTGCTTGACATAAGGTATGCACTCTTTTGCATCATCATAGCCATTATGGAGCTAGAAATATCAAAATGGGGTTTGACTTAGGCAAGACCATATATGGCACAGCCCTTTCCCTCCTCTCTTGTGTGCAAGTTATATATATGAAGTGAAATTGGAAGAGGATTGAAGACCTAATTGCTCATTCAATCATTCAAGACTCACAAGTCAACAAATTGGGGAAAGTGGAATTTATCAGCAACAGCCAAAGTTACAACACTGAGTACAAAAAGGAAGATCCTACAGACAAGGAGCAACTGAGATTTGAAACTTGTTTCTGAAGGTCTTCCTTCCCAAGGCTAGGGTGCCAGTGCCCCTATCCAACCAGATCAAGCTCAAATTTACATGCTCGGTTCCTTTGTGTCTACAATTTGTTGCTTTGTAGTTTGTTTCTATTTTTTTGTTATGATTTTTCCTGAAATCATAACAGTTTGTTTCATTTTAATAGTTGTTTTAGGTTCATATTTACATTATTAAATTAATTCAATCAACTATCAATTAATCAATATCAAATCATCCCCCAAACAAGAAAGAACGAAAACCTTGATTCACCATTTTGTCTCTTCCATTGAGGTTAGTATCCAAGTGGGTGTTTGAGATAATTTTTGGTTTCGTCCATTATGATATAGGAGAAGTTGTGCTTTAGACCCTAGATCCCCTTTCCCTACATCTATTTTGGTGAACTTGGTGTTCATGCACTTTAAAAACCTTCTAAAATTGTAATTAGGTCATGTTAAGGTCTGAAAATAATATGAGAATGTTTTAAGTTGTCATTTATGCATGCATATTTTGTTGAAATGAATTGAAAAAGTGAAGATTTGCATTGGGCTTGTCATTTCAAAAGAAACAAAATTTTCAATTTCTAGATTTTTCAAACTAGGTTTAGTTGATTATTGTATTTTACAATCTAAAAATTACATTTGGAACATATTGCATTATTTCAAAAATCTAAAATAGTAGGCATAATTATGTATTACACAACAAAATTGGGATTATTCCAAGCATAATTGTGTATTACACAACAAAATTGGGATTATTCCAAGCATAATTGTGTATTACACATAGCATAATTTCAAAAATCTAAAATATTGTGCATAAATGCATATTACACATAGCATAATTGTGTATTATTTCGATATCTTTCATAGCATTATAGGAGGTTCCCACCTAAATAATTTTTTGTTCAATTTGATCTATCTACCCCTTGATGTTCTTTGTGAGGTTAGGCCATTGGAGACAAAATTGGTAAAGTGTTTTGATGTCACTTTTTGTATTCTTCGGGGTGGTTATATGGGATTCCGACATAGTGTGAACAGTTGCAAATTTATTTCCTTCTTCATTCATCCTAGCCTTTTGAAGATTCGCAGTGATGGTTTGGTAGAGCTTGGAATGTTTCTTGTTGCACTATTGAATAATCCCATCTATTAATATTTTGAATTGTACCACAAAAGTTTGAGATGGATCCCCTTGTACCTATAGGAACTTTTTTCTAAATTTCAATTTTTACTCCCTCTAATTGTTCTATATTATTTATATGTTGTTTCAAAATATCTTCTCAAGCGGTTTGATGAAATATGTCTCCAAGTTGAAACTTTTTCAGGGGAGAAATATTAAAGATGTCTACTTGAGATCCCACTAATGAAATTTGGAGAAGTTTCAAAGTGACTACAGGTTGGATCTTCTTATGACATGCTAAGAAGTCCTTGATAGACTATTTTGGGGAGGTTATAGTAAAAGTGGATGGTTGCTCCAAAGATAGTGGGGGTTTTTAGGTATTTTTTGACCTATGAAATGGCTTGTGTCTATAAAGGAAGATGATATGACCTAATTTTCTACTTCTTCCTATACCTTTGTTTAGGTCTTTTTAGTAGCCTCTTTGATCTCTTCTTAGATGAATTTGGTAATCCTCAGTTTCTCTAGCATTAGTTTATCCACCCTTTTTTTTTATCAGAGTTATCTTGCTTGTATTTGGGAAAGTTTTTCTTTTTATGCAATGGTGGAAGAAGGGCTAATCTTTGTAATTAATTCTTCTTTTATTTTTTATTCTTCTTAGGTGGCTTGCTCCCGTTTCTAGCAAAAGGAATTAGCTAGTGATTGTGGGAACTTATCTATCAAATTATCCAATATATTGGTGGAAGAAACCATGTACCAGACGATAATTGCTTCAACTATATCTCTATTTGATGTACCCATTTCTTCATAAACTATTAGTTTTGGTCTAAAACTCCTTTTGTGAAGAGGTCATTGTATAGATTATTCTCATCTAGAAGTGTCTTTGCTTTTTCTTCCATGGATTTTTCTTCTTCTCTTTCCTCTTCTCTTAATGGAGAAGTCTCCCTTTGTGCTTTCTTCTTTATTTTTTCTATATTTTGTGCTAATTTGCAAGAGTGTTTCTTAGGCTTCTTCAACAAATGGCTCTCTTTATGGAGGTGTAGTTGAAAATTTTATTTTTTCTTTTCCCTCTCTTCCTCTAGACCGAGTAGATGCAACAGGAGATGCCTCTACTTGTAACATCCCTGACCTCCAAAGAGTAGATGTGATTTGTTCCTCTTATTCTTCTTTTGCAAGTCCCCATTTTTATTTTTCTCTATTTTTTTCATGTTCTTTAGCTTTATTTTGTGTTAAATTATCCATATATTCTCAATATGTAGTGAAATTATTTGTATTGGGATCTTTTAGTAGTTGAAGCAATTTTTTTGCATAGGAATTTATCTCTACATCACTAACTTATGGAAGTTAAGGTATTTAGGATGTGTGGGATTCTATAGCCTTCATTAATGTATAATATTTATCAACCAAGAAGACTGCCATTTATATATCTTCTCACTACATCATACGATAGGTGCTCTTTTTCTTGTAGCTTTAGTTGTAGGGATTTGAAAAAACCCCAATATGTTGTAGTGAAAGAAGTGGCATCTTTGAAGCACTTGGCATGGTTGTTGATCTGAGCGGCTATATAGATATAGTTGTTTCCTAATTTTTTGTTGTTAATTCTAGTAATGCGTTCAAGAAATAAAATGTGAGAAAAATGATTAGGGTCCCATTCTTGAACTAATAATGGGATTACTTGGTACTATACATACTTCATAATCTTTTCCTGTAATACTTTGTAGAGATCAATATATTTTCCATCCACAATCATCTGATATGTTGCATGAATTGATGTTACCATTGCAGATTACTCCTAGTTCATGTAGTAAACTTTGTAGGTGATGTTCATAGATTCATATCTTACCATTGGAAATTGGTTATTTTTATCACATCTAGGTTGCAACCATCATATATTTCTCCCATAAGCTTGGTGACGTCATTATTTTTATTACCTTTTTCAGAGGGTATATCCTTGTGTGTATAGTCTTGTGACTACTCAAATGGCCTCTTTGGTGATTCGGTATGGTTTTTCTAGGTAGATATATTCATCATGGATCTGACTCATAATTATTCAGAAATTCCTCCTTTGTAAATTCTAGGAAATTATTCCATTTATCAAGATGTTTCTCATGTATGCAGATATATTAAAGAAGATATGTCTCTATACCTAGGGGAGAGGGGCCCATAGTGGAGCACCCTAACTTCGTGTTTCTCAAAATCCTACATGGAATTTCAAATCAGTCCTAATTTTGTACAGTAGTTTATTTGGCAACTCACCTGCTTAAAAAATTTAATTTTAGGGTCACATCATCAAATATGATGCCACATCGGCATGCTTTTTGTTAAGGTATTAAAAAAGGCTCAAAAAAAAGTGAGACCGATAGTGGTGCACTAAGTCATGTTTTATTGGTGCGTTGATGTGGCATCACATGATTTGTCATTTTGTGTACTTTATGGATAAAAAGTGTTTTGCAATTGGATATTAAGATGCTCCACTATGAGGCCCACTGAGGACTACTTCTATCCCCACTATTAGAACCCACTCCACTATAGGCCCCTCTCCCCTAGTTGGAGTAAGGTTTTTTCAAGGGTTTCAAACTTAATATGGTCAATTCCAATGAGTGGAGAGTGGATATATTTTTGAACATCTTTTGCGTATATTACATATGTAGGAACTTTAGAAAATGCTATGTCAGGGTCCACCTCCATTACTTTGTAAGGGAGCCTCTTATATTTAGGTTGAGACTTCTATGAAATGTCAACTATCATTGGTGCAGCTATTTTTGTGATTTGAAACATGAATATGTGTGGGCAGAGTGTAACAAGGGTTTCACAAAGTGAGCACACAATGATCGCAGGGAGATTAATCGAAGTGAGAGTAAGGGTAGGGCATCTAATAATTTATAAGTCTCAATGGTGGAAAGTGTATGAACATATCAGAGTTGTATACCTTAGAATTTATCCTACTCTAAATGTGCAAACTAACTAAGAAATGTGAATGACAAAATACCAAGGACACCTCAAGATTAGCTAAAAGAGTGATAAACAATAAGGAAAATGGACAAAATAAGACACAAACGATTTCACCTTCCTTGCTGTTGATTTCTCCTTGATTGGCCCTTGTTTGGGATGATTTGTGTGCTTCTTAGATAATGGCTTGAGTGACTAGATGCAAGATTAGATGTGCAAAATGATTAAAATTGATAGCTAGATGGTGGTAGATGATTGAAAATGCAAATTAGCAGCATGTAGTTATGAAAATACCACGTGTTGAAAATGCCCTTGAGGAGGGGGTATTTATAAGAGAATTTGAATTCTCTAGAGAATTCAAGGGTTAAGATTGATCCAACAAGGCCAAGATGAAGGGCTATGGTGGGTTGAGAACCCACAAGCCCTCACATCTTGACATGTGGATGGTGAAGTGGCTAAGGGGAGATGAAGTGTAAGTGAGGTGTCAAAAAGGTACATGAGGTGGAGGAAGAACAAGCACCTTGGGGAGTGAGGAGATTTCCTCAAAAGGGATTCCTTGTCCCCAAGTGGGAGAGAGTGATACATTTGAGGAATTTTAAATTCTCAAAATCTACATGGGAAAAGGAAAGGTGAGTTAGATATAAGTGTGAATTAAAAATTCACATTTTTAGGAAAGTCTAAAAGATAAAAGATGGGCTCCAAAAGGTGGGACTTGGTCACATGTGGAGATTGTGACAAGTCCAAGGTTCTAGAAGCCTTGGAAGGATGGAATGTAAATTAAAAATTCACATATAAAGGAGGGGGAATCTAGGACAAATAAATGTGAATTAAAAATTCACATGGAAAGGGGGGTCGATGCCAAAAAAGGGGAAATGCAAAGATTGACTAAAAAGTGGTGTTAAATTTAGCTAATGACCTTGGTTAAGGTTGTGCAAACATTGGATTAGGCTAATTAATAGAAGATTAGAGGCAAGTGGCAAATGTAGGAGGATGTGACATTAATCTCTGATTAAGAGGATGCATGTCATAATCATGAATTAATTAAATTAATCCATTTGCTGCTATGGAGGATGTGACAAGGAGAGAGAAAGTGAATTTTAAATTGATTTTAAATCAAAAGTTGGGAAAATGACCAAATTAAATAAATTAGTGTATTTATTTAATTTAGAGAGGAATAAGGCGAAGCATGTAAAGTATTGACAATAAAATTAAATACTTTACCGGGATATGAGATGGGTAAAAGATGTAATAATAATTTAATAAATTAATATTAACACGATAAACGGAAAGGCAGTAAATTTAATCATATAGAAGTGATTAAATTTAGATGTCTACACCTACTATTACCACCTTTGAACCATTTATTTATATTTTGAGACCATTTTGGAGGGAACCAATATGATTCACTAGGAAAATATTATACAATGCCATCTACATTATCAATTGATAAATTTTGAAGCCAACAAGAAGTTTGAAATGACTTCATACTTACTATATGCCCTAGCATCAAGGTCTACATTCATAGACCTAGAGAGAGGAGAACCATGGGTTGAAACCATGGTAGATTTTGGTCTATATTATTATTACCCACAACTTGAATACAAGAAATACCTAAAGCACTACATGAGAGTAAATGATGCATTTTTTATATGGCTAGTCAGAACTATGGAAGGGGATAAATAAAAAATATTATCAATGGAGGCTCAAGTTCTAGTGGATAAACATGATAACTAGTTCATCTAATTTCATAAATTCACCTACATTAATAGAGAGGGGTTTACATGAAATGTCCCATACAAATTACCTAGATATCCAATAGATTTTTTTGTTACTGCTTTTAAGATAATTGATTGAATCACATAATCTACTACATTCGAAGCATAGGATAAGAGTACAAGGTATGTGCAAGATCATGGGGGTCCAAAAAGTGGCAATGGGAAAAAGACATTTTTAACATGTCCAAAAACACAAAATTCATGCCTTTAACTTTTTGGAGGCTTGGGTACAATATCCATTTTGGTTTGGTAATACCAAACCGAAATGGATATCCATTTTGGAAAGCGGGAACCCATTGTTTTGAAAAAAAAAAACCCTCTTTAGTCAAATGGGCATAACTTTTGCATTTCTTATCAAAATTTCAAATTTTTATAGGCGTTGGAAAGGTGATTGAGAGATCTACGTAATGGACTAAGTGGTGTTTCTATATTACACACCAAAAAATAATTATAATCATTTTAACTTCATATTTCATTTTTGAAACATCAAATGCTCACTAATTTCACATGAAAAGTATTTTTTTTCATGATTTTTTTGTAACACTCATCTGAAAAATACTTGAAACATTAGAAAAATTAATGAATAATGAAATATTTATATTTTTTGTAGCAGGGAGATGAACAAATCTTCATAAATCATCATATCTCTCTATCCCTTTCTCTACCTCTCTATATATCACTATGTCTCCCCTTAAGATCTAGACCTATCCCTCCCTCCTTTCTTCTCTCTTTATCCCTTTTTTTACCTATCTTTCTCACTCTCTCTCCTTGAGCTCTAGACATATCTCTCTACCTCTCTCTCCATCCTTTCTTCCTTTCTCTCTCTCTCACTCCCTCTCTCTCTCAGGTCCCTCCCACTCCCTCTCCCTCTCCCTCTCCATCTCCCCTCTCCCTCTCTATCTCTCTCTCTCTCTCCCTCCCTCCCTTTGAAGTCTCTTCTTTTAAGCCCTCTCCTCTGGTTCTCTCTCAAGTCTTTTCTCCTTAATTCTCTCTCTCTCTCTTGTTCTTCGTCTCTCCCTTTCTCTCTCTCTCTCTCTCAATGTCTCACTATTATTCTCTCATCTCTCCCTCTTCAAGTATCTTCTTCTCTTTCCCACTTTTCTCCCTCTCTCCTTCCTCTCTCCTCCTCTGTCTTTTCTCTCCCTCCCCTTCTATCTCCTTTTCCTCTCCTCAAGTCTCTCTCCTCCTTCTGTCTCTATCTTCTCTCTCTCCCTCTCACTCTCCATCTCCTCTCAACTCTCTCTCTTCTTCTCTTCTCTCTCTCTTTCTCCCTATCTCTCACTCTCCATTTTCCTTTCATGTCTCTCTCAAGTCTCTACCACTCCCTCTCCATTTACCTCTCATTCTCACTTTCCCTCTCCCTCTCTCTCCCTCTCTCCCTCTCTCCATCCCTTCAAAGTCTCTCTCCCTCTTAGGTCTCTCTTTATCTCTCTCTCTATCTCTCTCTCTCTCTCACACACTCTCTCTCCATCTCAATCTTAGGTATCTCTCTTCCACTCTCTCTTCTCTCCCTCCAAAATCTCTCCCTCTCAAGTCTCTCTCTCTCTCCCACTCCCTCTCTAACTCTTAGGTCCCTCACTCCCTCTCTCTCTCTCTTAGGTCCCTCACACTCCCACTCCCTCTCCCTCTCCCTCTCTCCCTCTCTCTCTCCCCCTCCCTTTGAAGTATCTCTCCTTCTTAAGTCTCTCTCTCTTAGGTCTCTTTCACTCCCTCTCTCCATCTTAGGTATCTCTTAGGTCTCTCCTACTCCCTCCTCTCTCTCTTCCTCTCCTCTCTCTCTCTTAGGTTTCTCCCACTCCCTCTCTCTTCTCTCATTTCTCTCTCTCTCTCTCTCTTACTCACACTCTCCCTCTCCCTCTTAGGTTTCTCTCCCTCTCTCTCTCAAGTATCTCTCTCTATCTCTTCATATCCCCTTAGGTCTCTCTCTCTCCCACTCTCTCTCTATATCTCTCCTTCCCTCTCTCTCTCTCTCCCCATCTCAAGTTACTTCTAAGGGAGAGGGAGAGAGGGAGAGAGAGAGGGAGGGAGAGAGAGAGGGGATTGAGAGGGAGAGATAGATAGAGGGAGGGAGAGGTAGATAGAATTGAGAGGGAGAGAGGGAGGGAGGGACGGAGGGGGGAGAGATAGAGTTATCTAGTTAGTGTGGGAAGGAAACAAAGGAGAGGGAGATTTATCTAGTTAGTGTGGGAAAGAGAAACCTAAGAGAGAGAGATGGGAGTGGGAGAGAGAGATATGAGAGGGAGGTTGAAAGTGAGTGAGTGTGTGAGAGAGAGAGAGAGGGGTAGTGGGAGACCTAAAATAAAGGAGAGATAGAGAGAGAGGTAGTGGGAGGCCTAAAATAAAGGGGGGGAGAGAGAGAGAGGGAGAGAGAGAGAGAGAGAGAGAGAGAGAGAGAGAGAGCTAAGAGGGAGAGAGAGAGAGACCTAAGAGGGAGAGGGAGATAACTAGAGAGGGGAGAGAGACTTCAAAGGGAGGGGGAGAGAGAGAGGGAGAGAGATTTGAGAGGAGATAGAGAGGGAGAGAGAGAAAAAAAAGAGACTTGAGAGGGAGAGAGGGGAGAGAGAGCATTCAGTTAGGGGTGGGAAAGAGACACAAGAGAGAGATTTATCTAGTTAGGGGTGGGAAGGGAGACACTCTAAGAGAGAGGAGGGAGAGAGACCTAAGAGGGAGGTGGAAAGTGAGTGAGTGAGTGAGTGAGAGAGAGGGGTAGTGGGAGACCTAAAAAAAAGAGGGAGGGAGAGAGAGAGAAAGAGACTTGAGAGGGAGAGAGGAAAAGAGAGGGAGAGAGAGATCTAGTTGTGGTGGGAAGGAGAAACCAGAGAGAGAGGGAGTGGGAGAGAGAGATAGATACTTGAGAGGGAGAGAGGGAGATAGAGGGAGAGGGAGAGAGAATGGAGAGGGAGGGAGGGAGAGAGGGAAAGGAGACTTGAGAGTGTGCATGTGAGAGAGAGAGGAGAGAGAGAGAGTGGGAGAGACCTGAGAGGGAGTGGGAGATACCTAAGAGAGATATAGAGACTTCAAATAGAGGGAGAGAGAGAAAGGGACACAAAGTGATATGGAGAGGGGCAGAGAGGGAGAGGGAGTGGGGAGACCTGAGAGAGAGAGACTTGGGATGGAGAGAGGGAGAGAGTGAGTGGGAGAGAGAGATAAACCTGAGAGGGATATGAAGAGAGATATAGTGTGTGTGTGTGTGTGTGAGAGAGAGAGAGAGAGAGAGAGAGAGAGAGAGAGAGAGAGAGAGAGAGAGA
>VDFB02052655.1:0-35049 GCA_007258455.2 Sequoia sempervirens | reverse complement strand
CGTTTTGTTGCTTTGAATGACTCTCAGATCAGCAGACCAATGCTTAACAAAATGATAGCTAAAGAACGAGATTTAAACATGCACACTATGCTAAATGAAAAAGCTATGCTAAGATGAAAGTATGGCTGAGATGCTGAAAATGATATGAATACATAAGCTGATTGTATGAACGTAGATGTGCGTAGGTATGTGAAGGTGAGTGCGAGTGTAAGTATGCGAAGGTGTAGGTAACCAAAGCTTGGATTTGCACCGGCTTTTATAGAGTTTTCAAATGGATTCAATTGGCTGATTCGATCGACAGTCTGGATTAAGCTTGTTCGAACGGACGGTGGGATATTTTTCGAGAGTGGAGAAGAGGATGGAAGGTTTCCCTTTTCCTTCAATTTCATCATTGAGATCCAAAGGGAAACTTCCATTTCGAAGGATGAGTTGAGAATTTGGAAGGGTGAGTTTAACATGAGTTAGAAATTAAATAAAATATATTTATTTAATTTGGAAGTGAAGACGGATATGGCAACTCGCATAATTAAATAAATCATATTTAATTATGTTTAGAAATGAAATTAGGGTGAGGTGGAAAATATTAAATTAAATATTTAATATTTTTAATTGAGGAAGGTGAAGACTATTCCATTATTTGAATATTCAAAATATTCAAACTTTAGAACCAAATGATAATTAAATATAAATAAATTATGAAAATTTATTTAATTTAATCAAGTGGAAGGTGGAAAGTGGAATGAAGAAGATATTCCATTATTTAAATATTCAAATATTTAAACTTTAGAATAAAATGATAATCAAATATAAATAAATTATGAAAATTTATTTAATTTAATTAAGTGGAAGATGGAAATGTCAATAATTAAATAAAATTATTTATTTAATTAGGGTAGAAGAATTAGAAAATGATCAATATAAATAAATAATTAAATTTATTTATATGTAGATGACTTCAAGAGA
This sequence comes from Sequoia sempervirens, assembly GCA_007258455.2. Lineage (NCBI taxonomy): Eukaryota > Viridiplantae > Streptophyta > Pinopsida > Cupressales > Cupressaceae > Sequoia > Sequoia sempervirens. The sequence goes on along the minus strand of VDFB02052655.1, from coordinate 34,086 downwards.
ATTAATTAAATAAATCATATTTAATTAATTAACAAGCTTAATCATGACCATTTTTAGGCGTGTCACAGTGGTATTCCATGTTGCAAAACCGTAGGTGTTAAGAAGCAAGCAACCCACTATGAGACAACCTTTTACATTTAAACAAGGAGATTCAAATAATTGAAAACTACCATTGTGTTTTCCAAATTAAAATTATTTTGTGCACTTTTTTTTTCATCATGCGAAATTTAAACAAAACAATGGAATGTGTGTTTTTCATGACATTCATATTGTTTTGTAACATTCTATCTTGCAAAACCGTAGGTGTTAAGAAGCAAGCAACCCATTGTGAGACAACCTTTTACATTTAAACAAGGAGATTCAAATAATTGAAAACCACCATTGTGTTTTCCAAATTACAATTATTTTGTGCACTATTTTTTTCAATCATGTGAAATTTAAATACAACAATGGAATGTGTGATTTTCCAGGTCCATTCATACTGTTTTCTAAAACTCCATGTTGCAAAACCCTAGGTGTTAAGAAGCAAGCAACTCACTATGAGGCAACCCTTTACATTTAAACAAGGAGTTTCAAATAACTAAAGACCGATATTGTGATTTCCAAATTACCATTATTTTGTGCATTTTTTTTTTTCAATCATGCGAAACTTAAACACAACAATGGAATGTGTGATTTTCAAGATGACATTCATACTGTTTTGTAAAATACCATGTTGCAAAACCCTAGGTGTTAAAAAGCAAGCAACCCACTATGAGGCAACCCTTTACATTTAAACAAGGAGATTCAAGTAACTAAAGACCCACATTGTGTTTTCCAAAATACAATTATTTTGTGCACCTTTTTTTTCAATCATCTGAAATTTAAACACAACAATGGAAGGTGTGATTTTGAAGACATCCATACATTTAAACAGGAGATAAAAATAACTAAAAAACCCACATTGTGTTTCCCAAATTACAAATTACATTGTGTTGTAAAACCCTTTGCAACTAAATTGCTTAGCACCCCTCACCTCGATTTGGTTGGTTTTCTCCTCCAACTCCTCCACGTGCACTCCAAAATTCAACTTACAACATGCAGACTGTAAAAAACCACCTCGATTTGGTCGGTTTTCTCTTCCAAATCCTCCATGTGCACTGCAACCTTCAGCTTTCAACGTGCATACTGGAAACTCATCGTGTTTTCACCCTTCTTTCTCCAAACCAAAAACGCACACGTCAGTCCGCCTCCAATTTTCCTGCACTAGAAAAAAGCTCTGAAAGCGAAACTTAAGTGGCACGCCATGGGACCTAGTGTAACACCCCGTCGTGCGAACCCCAAAGGACAATTAAACAATAATTACAGCACAATTTTTTTTTTAAAATAACATAACATACATGTAATACACATTAAGACATGACATGAATTTCATTTAAGTAAATTCATTAGCACATACATCCCTTGGGGTACACGAGGAGTCATTACGAGACTGAGATCCACACAACGACAATAAAGAATAAAATCCAAAGATATAATCCATAACAAAGTAAACATTAACAAATGTATACATGATAATCATTGATAAGAAACCATCTGAGTACATAAATACAACATATACATGATTAACTTAACACATTGAATATCAACTGCAAATAGCCACATAAGGTTTAATGTTACATTACAATACAATATTCAAGAAGTACAATGATACAAAAGTGTTTCCAATATGCACGGAAACCATACAATAAGAATCATGATACAATGAATAGATGAAAACTGGCTCTATGATGGATACAACTCTGGAGTTGCCGCAACAGCACCAATCCGCACCTCTCGATCCTCGACTGGGGACCCAATGGGGTGCTTAGCACATTCCACCCGACCATGTGAGTCCGAAGACCCACCCCCCGTGCTGAGGAGCTAAACAAGAAAGAGACCGCAACCAAGAACATCCAAAAAGGGAACCACAAGACTCAACGCCATACAAAAGTATCATAAAATTTAAGAATTACAAAGACATAATCAACAACATCCAAGAGTCATTAAAATAACTTAAAATCATAAATCTCATCACATAAATCAAAGCAATGGCAGTAACAAGTAACCAAGGATGATCATGAAATACTTTAAATTAAAGCTGAATTAATAAACATAATACAATTCCAAATTTCAATCAAATATTACAATAACATCATATCACATTATCATAAGATGCAAGATTGTAAAATCAAATATAAATGAGGATCATGCAAGACTACAAAACATACTAAGATGTATTAAAAAAATAATCATAAATCAATTTCGTCAGTTCAAACAACAGTATAGGCAACTCCCATAACCTACTTCGGAGGAACCTGATAAAGAAACATATATGGGCAATTAGGGAGAGTGTCATCGCACTTAGCCTACATGGGTTATCGGCCCTTCCTTCCTCAAGTAGGCCCCATCTATGGATATCACATTCCTCCTACTTAGTAGCCCAGGCACCATAGGAGTAGCTCATGCGAGGGCCCGATAACCTCTCATGAGGGCGAGGAGTTATGACCTTGCCAACCCACGGCCTTCTCGACCTTCCATTGATGTAGGCACTAAAGGCAGGGGCATCCATTTTTAAAATCTTATAATGATATTACTACCCAGCCCTCCTAAGTTAATTGTGGATTTCACTTGATTACTAACTCACTCGTGGGTTATCCTGTGCCCTTCCCCTTAAGCGGGGCGCCGGCCCCCACGAGGAGCCACTCTCCCTAGAGACCCAACAATATCAAACCAAAACCAAGAAACCAAGGGTTGTACCATCAAAATAAGAATATTAGATCACAACTGAGAAGCATGCGAGGCATTACCCATCTCGCTATAAATACAATATCCAATTCTCAACAATTCCTGTACAACCCTTTTAAAATCATGAAACCAAAGCACTTGCCAAATCAAGGGCACATAAAGAGAGAGAACATCAATTATCAATCATCTCAAGCCTCTGGAAGCCAAAAGAATGAAAAACCCACAAACGAGGGTAAAGTGAAGCATCAAGCGTTTTTCTCCAATAATTCCAACACAAGGATAAAAATTTCCTCAAATATGAGAGTAACTCAAAAGCCATAAAAAGGGAAAGGTTCATCAAGACCCATTCGCAAATCAACAAAGGTGTTACCTCAAATAGGAAAACGCACAAGAAAATCAACCTTTAATTCAACGAAATCACTTAATGAAACCAAAAGCCACCAACTAGGCATTCCATGGGAGACCTCAATTTTCTCCTCACAAGAACCCCCTTATGATGGTACGCAAATCACCTTCATAAAAAAAAACATAGCAATGACAACAATAATTGCAAGGCCACCAGATCTATTTCAATTCAAATATAATGAGTGAATACATTAAAATAAGATCATCCAAACCACATAAACAACTTTGATACAAAATAAATCAGAAATCCAAGAAGATCAACTTCCCACAACTCATCAACAAAATACAAGTTCCAAATTACATTGCAACACAAATTTAAATGACAAAGGATTCCTTGAATCAAAACTAACCTCCAAAGGCATTCACACCAACATGGAATAATCCTTCAACAACAGAGGTAAAAGCATGCATCCAGGCATCCAAAGGACCAAATTAAAGAACACCTTAATTACTCAACCACTCACAACTCCACAAAAACACTTGCATAATAAACAACAACCAAAAATTCAAATGAGAACAATATTCAATGACCCATCAATTAACAACCAGAACTAAATAACTTTACAACTTACCCATCTAAATTACTCAATTAACTAAAACAATTTATGATAACCATCACAAGTATTCTAAAAGACTTATCATAAAGAGAACTTACAAACCAACCATTAAATGAATATAAAGGAAGTCAATTTTCAAAAGATTAAAATTCCATTTCACCAATAAACTATCCAATTCGAAAAATACCCTAATCAATCTCTAACCATGCCCATACATTTAAATTTCCCCTTTCATTTATCAACATAATTGAAAACTACTTAATAATTGGGTAGTTAACTCATTATCATTTCATAACTACTTATGTTCAAAACATTATTTCCATTTTCTTTTCATCATACTAACTTAACACTCACTTCCAATGTGAAACCCATTTAAGACCAATTGTTTATACTTTAAAATGATAATAATGACAATACTCTAAGTACTTAAACTACATAATAGAACTTACCACATTAAAATCTTAAATCTATCTAAATAATTCACACACATAACTACCTTTTAAAACCACTACATATTTATAGATTTAAATTCTTTTTGAGGAGGGAATGTAGAAAGAGAATAGATCTTTTCTAGGAATCCAACAAGTCTACCAGACTACAACTTCACAAAATAAGAATAAAAAGATAACTTATTCAATTCTATATTAAATTCTATTTCCACCATATACACATTTAAAATAAAACGATCAATGCTGGTACATATATATTCACAGATTGCCCTTATATTATCCTATCAAAGTTCACAATTTAACAAATTGATAGAAGTTCCTTTCTATTTCCATATCTTCACTATAATAAAATTTTATTTTGATCATATTAGAAAAATAACCAAACTGATTATAATTAATTAATAAAATTACCAGTTAAATTAATGATATCTAATTAAATAAATTAATACATATATATAAATATAAATATATATATATACATATATACACACACACACACACACACACACACACACACACACACACATATATATATATATATATATTTATATAACATTATATATAGGCGTGCTTTAAAAATTATATGAAATTTTTGTTTTAAGCTAACAATTAAAATACAATTTTAAATGGAGATTACTTTCCATTCAACGCACGGGGATAACCACCCGGCTGCGGATAGTCTGCGGACTGTCACGGCAGTCCAACGGACTGCCGTGGACAGTCTACGGACTGTCACAGCAGTCCGACAGACTGCCGTGGTAGCCCGTAGGCTGCCGCACCAACACTTCGGCTGGCTGGGTGGTGGGTACGGCCGAGGCCGAACCATCACCCAGTCAGCTCTTTTAAATAATTTCAAACAATTTAAAACAGTAAGATTGAACTTTAAATTTTTATTTATTGTTTTATTATTCTATATCTACATTTATATATAAATATATGTGTATACATATATATACATATATGCATCTGATATATATATATACATATATATACATATATTATATATAAAAATAATTCGAATACAGAGAAATAGCACTCAATTATACAAGTTACTGTTTCAACAAAAAAATTATATACAGAATAAATTTTGTAAAATTTATCTACAAGTGAGGATTTACACAACCCCAAATTCCCAGTGAGAGATTATTCTTAAATTGAGTTATTATATTTTCCAGACCAAGTTACAGTACTGGTTATTTCCAGAATTCCAAACATAGTTTCATTTTAATAATCAATAGTAAGACCCAACAAATAATTTCATTTAAATAAACAACAGTCCCAAGTTCCTAGAAATTTCAATCTAATAATTGACAGTCAAGAACCCAACCAAATTCCATTTTAACAAACAGCAATCCCAATCCCCAAATGAAAATTTCATACACAGCGAAACAATTCCAATCAATTGCTATTTTATTTAATGTTACAGCAAATAAACAAGAGAGGAACCTGGCGTCCTGCGGTTGAAGAAGATCTGTAGAAGCTCTATTCCTTTTGCCAACCCAATCCTCCTCCAACGAATGTTTCCAGCAGCAGCTACAAGATCCTCCCCTCAACTCCAATCTTATTCCTCAATGAATTCCCAGAATAATAAAAGAATGCAATACTATAACAGAAATTTTTACTGCCAAATTTCTCCCCAAAATCTCTTGGAAAGAGAATACCACCGCCTTACCAATCCAAAAATAAATAAAATCTCACACAAGAAGCCTCTTCTGTTTCCTCTTCCAGTGAATACCAAAAGTCACTTCTTTTAAAATAAAATTCAAATCCATTCGAATCCACAAAAGATTGAGCTTTTTTATTTATTTATTTATTTATCATTTCCACAACCAAATTAAATAAACACATGCATATTAAAATAATTAAAAATAGTCATTTACAAATTTTTCTTCAAAACACAATTAATATTTTCGCAAACTACTAAAACATTTATTTATTTATTTATTTATTTTTCATATTCTCTAGTTCTCTTCGACTTCCAAATGCTCTATAGGTGAAGTTTCATTTCTTGCTTTAAAACACTTCAGCGTCCTAACTCCTTATCCATTTAAATTTCTTATTATAATAATTATCTTTTCAAGATTATTTTGTTCATAATTATTATTAACTTCAACAATTTACATCAATTTATCTAATAATATCACTTTTACTTTTAACGAATTAGTTTAATTTGATCATTTGTTCCAAATCATTTGATTTGATTTAATTGATTATTATTTTAATTTTTAATTATATTTTAAATAACTTTGCAAATCACTTATGATTTAATTAATTATTTAAACACGACTACTAACATATGATATTTTTCACACAATCAAATAACACAGTAATCAATGAAGCACACAAATACTCACACACGAGTTCAGAACAACCGACATGGAGGGGCACTACACCTAGTTTTATCGGTTGGCAAGAGATAGGAAAACCAACCTAACGGCGTCGTTAACTTGTACCCACCATTTCCCCGACGTTTGGTCCCGTTTGCCAATTTTGTCACTTTTATCCCCTGTCTAGCAAGCCCCACACTACGACGTCTTGTCATGTTATTTATGTTTCCATGTATGTTATTAGTATGTTCTTATGCATTTTTTATGTACATAGGTACGTTTTGTCTACGAGTTAGCTGTCTCCTTATAATATGTGGTTAGACCCAAACACTTTTTTTTTTATTACCTCGAAATGAACCGGACTAACTTCTAAGGGCGTGCAGTGCTGGAGAGGTGAAGCAAGACAATCAGAATGTGCGCACACGGATTTTAATGAACGGTGCAGGGTTTCTTTTTTATTTTATTTTAAGATTGACCTTTATTGGCCGTGAACAATTTAATAAATAAATATTTTGAGAAGTCTTTCGTTCGTTTTCCTTACATCGTATCACGTGAGAAGACATAATGAAGTCAGAACTACGAGTTCCAGTGCAACTGGTGACCCGTGAATTGGTGGGGCTCATGAAGGCCAAGCAGAAATTTTACCCTAAGAAACCCTGCACCCCTTCATTAAAATCTGTGCGCAGAATGGTTCAAGACTAATGTTTTTATATTCCTCTGATAAATTTCAATTCTGTAACATAATATTAACATAAGTAAAAGCCAAAATCTTTGCATTCAATCTGGAAGGCAGTGTCTTTGGAGGACGTACAGCGTCATTCAAGACATGTTGATGTCTTTGAAAGACAGTCAGCAACACAAGTGTCATCTTTTTTAGAATCACTTGCTTCTCCACTATCCTCTGTCATAGGGGCGTTTCTTGTAATGATAGGCAGTTTCTTTTGAAGCCTTCCAATGTTGATAATTGTTTTTTATGTGCTAAGAGCTTCCAACGATCAACACTGTGATTCCACCATAATAGTGACACAAGCGAGAAAACATAATACAGACAGCAAGTAAAATATTCAATTTTAATATTTCTTTGATTTTAAGAAATAGATACAAAGAAAACATACTTACTTTGGCCATAGTAGTTACAGCTTTCTTGTATACTCTGCAGTCAACAATTTGAATTAGTTAACTACTATCAAAGGGATCTTTGGAAATAAAGTTATACATTCTAAGGCAAAGAGATTTCTCTGTACAGTAAAAATAACTATGGAATCATTTACATAAGGTTTAAAATTTGCTCTTTGACTCCCCCTGTATTACCATCTTCATTCTCTAAAATTGAAATATAGATATAATCCTACCAAAGCACTGAGGTCACGGTTACAACACAAACCAGCTCTGCATTCATAATAACCAGGACCTCAATACCTTGGAAGGTTTAAACTCTTATATTCTTCTTATGCCCATACTACTACGTGCAATTGCATGATTAATAATGCTACTACTACATGCAATTGCATGATTGGTAATACAAAACATGGAAATACTTGCAATATATATATATAAGAAGCAGTAATGGAAACAAGCTATTTGAAAGCAACAAGGAATAATGGTACAGGGGAGGTTCTTGTCATGGGGGCCTTGCTAGGCCAGCGAATTCTGAAAAGAAGAAATGCCATACTACTTTAGAACATAAAAACTATTCACTCTTAAATCTCTTCCAAATTCAATTTTGAACTATACAACTTAAATGTGATGTTGTGATGACGTTTAGCTTTATTTAACTGTACATTGGGCTTTAATGTTGTAAGGCAATAGGTTCTGAAAAGTACTCTTAAAAAATGTATTATTGTTCTGCACTTTTTCCTTATTTACCGACCTAGTAAAGTTCTTTTCATATTTAAAGTGGTTTATAAAAATATCTCCAGTCATTATTCTCCATTATTGCTGAGCATCCACGCATTAGCTAATACAGTTTAGACATTTACAAAAAGCGTGACTGAAATGATGTTGAAAACGCACGGTACACCCGTTTTCCTGGGATTTGATGAGAAAACACTAAGAATAAAAGGCATTTAGTTTGATAAAAGATTTTTATTTAGTATAAGAATATAAATATATAAAATAGTCATGTGGTGGCTTGTCTTTGGAGAAATTTTATAAGAATATATTTTTTAATATTAAAATATAAAATAGAATAAATTGAGAGAAAAATTAATAATTTATAAATTAAATAACAATTAAATTGTTAAAAGTTGGAATAATATTGATATATTTAATATTATACGATGAAAAGTTAGTTCAAATTTAAAATAAAGTATAAATTGTAAAGGAAAATAATCTTTGTTTAAATTTAATTTAAGCTAATTAAATAAGATATACATATATGCATACATTAATTTTAGATCTTAAATAAACAAATTAGATTTATGGGAAGGATAATTGAATAGATAAATTTGAGTTATGGGAATGATAATTGTTTATTTAATCTTAAGAGGAGTTTTAGATATTTAGTTTTAGGAAGAAATAATTAATGTAGCATAAAATTTTACTTATTTTAAGATTGTATATGGTTTTTTTAGAATTGATTGTTGAATCCCATAGCTCCTACAAATTATTTGCAACCAAAACACATATCACATGAAGAGGATAAAAGTAGATAATGTACCATGCAATTTTGAGAATTGAATTGATTTAAAAAAAACAAAGTAAATAGGTTTCTCAATAATGAATTAATGAATGACTACAACAATCAATACTTATTCCTTATCTTGAAAGAAAAAATTAAAAAAAACCCTAGATAGAATCCTAGGTGAGGATTAAATTAAATCATAACAAGTGTCCTCATCCTAAGTTATGGGAAAAAAATACATGACCTAAAAATAGAAAAACACTCATAAGTTAAGATTAAGTGTAATAAAGTGAAAAAGAGGCTTAATTAATTAATTAGGTGATCACATATTTTATTCTATGAGTTTTCATGTATGTGTTCTATTTCAAATTCATGATAAGATCAAATATATAGCTTTGGATTGTTTCCATAGCATATAGATTTGGTTTGGCTAGATGTGCACATCTTTTTTTTATTCCACTAATTCTTCACTCTTTTTTGATAGTTAAGTATTAGTAATTATGTTTAGAAAAACATAGGGGAGAACATTGGATCACACAACTTGTGTTCTCCTAGGTCATTCTCCTTGATAGGACTAGCTTTGTGGTCACGCAAAATATCAAGGATAATAATCTCCATACATGCAAATGATCAAGAATGATTATGTAGAGTTTGATTCCTTTTACTATATGGATTGAGGCCAAAATTACATAAGATTTTGGTTTATCTATGTAACTGAATTAAAGCATTCCATCAATATAGACCAAAAGTGAAATAAAATTGGCATGGGTGTGTAAATTTCACTTATATTTCATCCCACTTTGAGGTACATGTGAATCTTAAAGTGATCATATATTATAAAGTATGTAAGCACTCACAAATATACATGCAAAATAAATATTCAAACATGAACAAGTATCAAGATTCATATAAAATAATGGATTCCTATAGATCTCAATATATAAATTCATCTTTCAACATGTGTGTTACATGAGAAACTATAAAATAGAAAAATGTGTCATACGTACCTTTTGTCACATGAGTAACAATTGTCATAAATGCAATTTTAATTTTATTGTTAATGATTATGAAAGAGAGAGGAGAGAGAGTGAGGCTTGAATTTACTTTTTTTTCAAGCCTAGACTGATGACCATGAGATAACATGGCACATTAGACATTTTTATGTCATGTGACCATGATTGATTTGGGCATGAAAGCTATGTCTTTGAGTAGGCACTTATAACTATTTACTATATCAATATAAGGGTGATCCCACAATAGTGTGTTTCATTTTTTGACCAAAGTGGGACATTAAAAACAATTTTTAAACCAAAATTTTACCTTTTTCCAATGATAATAGCTAAACTATTAATAAATTGAAGATGATGTGAACTAGTAATTTTTGATATTTTGTGTAGATTCTAAATGGTTTTTTTTTTAATTTTAAAAAGTGATGTGATTTTTTTATGTAAGTTTTAATAACTTATTTTTATAATTAACATTATTTTTAAAAAGTGACATTTATTTCATATTGCAAAGGTTTTTTTACAAAAAATAAATAAATTTTAAATTTTTAAACATAGATTGGTAACATCAACATATAGTGCATATATATTTTTCATAATTTTTTGTTACATATTTTATTTTTTATTAATTTTTGAAGTGATTTTAACTATAATTGAACAATTGTAGCTTTATTTCATATCATATTATTTTTTGTATAATCCAAATTATTTTTTTTGTTCAATCAAAGACATTAATATCTAGCATGTGAATATTTTTTTTTTTAAATTGTATTTTTAATTTTTTCATGTATGTGGAACAAAGACCTTCATGTTCAATTAAAAACCTATGTTTACTAAAAAATAAAAAATAAATATAATAATCAAATTAAATATGTTCATTTTTTTATTTTTTGAAATCTTACTTTGAAGGATATGATCCTATAAAAACCTCTTATCACATGTGTTAATTTTATTTGCTAATCCAACCCAGGGTTTGAAACAAAATATTATGAGGAAAATCTAAGTACTAAGGGATACAAGCTCATCCAAGGGTTTTCATTCGAAGGACTTTTGAATGAAGATCTCATTCAAAACTCCCTTCAATGTTTAGAATAATATGAAAATATTAAATAAACATATGACCTTTGAATGAAGGTGTTTATTCAACTTTTTTCTCTTTAACTAAGCAAATTTCTAATGTCCCATAAGTGAGATACATTATTTTGGACCTACGGACGAAGTGTTAGTGAAATCTAACACATCCCATTTAATTGGTATTTGGTTCTATCCATCAAATATAAGAAATTTAGGAGGAAGGGAAAAATTAGATGAAATATAAATCTAATATTTAAGTGTATTAGCTATAATAAATGCAACATGTGACAAGAAAGTAAAATTTGGAATGATAAACAAGATAAGCTTATAGGCTAGGGATAATTGATAGGGTATAACATTTTCATAGTATAAACAAATGAGGAAAAGTGATACAACCTTTATTGGATATAAATATAGATGAAAGTGTATACTACTATATGTATCAAATTTGACATCCAAGAGTATGAGAAAACATTTATTAAGTGAGGTGATAAGACCCTAGTGATGATAGGTGTCTCAATACATGAAAAATTAAACACTATATATTGTAACTAATAGTGGAGGTAAAGTTATATTGTCCCCAGTGTGACTCTTAGAACATGGTGTGATGGGAGAAGGAATAATCAGTGATGCCACCAATGCATGGTAAGTTAGATCCTAGAAGATGGTTTGATTGTGCAAGTGCACAATATGAAATATGATCATGAGAGTACATGTTAAAATAATTGCCACCAAATGGGAAATATTTTAATACTAGTGTTAGTGCACTAGTGCTAGCATATATAATTAAAATTATATATAAAATATGTCAAGAGATATCATTCTCAAAGTGCCTATTACACTTTTATGTGAAAATTTGATAAAAAATAAGTACCTCGAGAAGGATATCTCTCAACATATTTTATATTTATTTTTAAATATAAATATGGGTGATCCCACAATAGTGGTTTACAATTTTTGGCCAAACTAGACACTAAAATAATTTTTTTAAACTAAATCTTCACTTTCGGGCACCTATAGTGGCTAAACCGTGAGGAATTTGAAGATGATGCAAACTAGAGTTTCATGACATTTTTTCTGTAGATTCTAAATATATTTTTTTCAAAAAATTTGGAATTAGATTGCACTTCTTTTTCCATCTCCGTTGAAAAATAGTTTTTTTTCATAAAATAGCATTTTTAAAAAGTGAAGCTCACTGTATTACACATAACTTTTTTTCCATGAAGGATAAAATTATAATTATTTCAAATTTAGATTTGTAACTCTGATATCTAGTGTTTCCACTTGGTTAGATAGTTTTTTATTGAATATTTTTTCTTTAATCAAGTTTCAAAGTCAAACCAATTACAATTCAGAAATAGCGCGACTGTCTAATGTTCGCAGAATCTTTTTTGTATGTATCAAAATTCTTGTTTTTTTTTGTTGGATCAAGGACTTCAATATCTGGTGCACTCATATTTTTCAAAAAAAAAATCATAATTTGCTATTTTTCCACATGTTCAGAATAGAGAGCTTGATTTTTGGTGAAAAATCTATGTTTAATAAAACTAAAACTAAAATACATAATAAAACCAAAAACATTAAAATTATATTCGTTGGATAGCTCGTTCCGAGGACTACCTGATTCTAGCTGGGTCTGTGAAGTCTCCACCATTTTCATCTTCAACCTAAGCTCCAAAGTGCAAAAATTTTGATTTTTTTTGTGAACAAGGTCAAAAATTAGGGAAAAGGGGGATTCGCTCGAACTAGGGGGTTTCAAGTGAACCCCCTTCCAAAAAGGGGTTTCCATTTGCTTTTTTGGCTGATTGGTCCATACATGCATTAAATGGGTTCACTCAAACCCTATTTTGAGTGAACCGTCTTTTGGTTCGTTCAAACCAACTAGTTCATTTGAACCCCCAAAATAAAAATTTTTGGCATGGGATCATTTTTTACAAGTTTTCCTTCCTCATTTGAATTGTAAACCACTTTTGTGGGTTTACCCATATATATGCCAGTAACATTCATGACACAACATGTAAGACATTAAATGTATTCTGATTAGGGGGTTAGGGTTCAAGTTAAGGTTAGGGCTCATATTAGGGGTAGGATAAGAGATATAATTAAGTTTAGGGTTAGGGTCAAAATTACAGTCAGGGTTGGGGATAGGGTAAGGGTTAAGGTTAGGGTTAGGATTAGGGTTAGGGTTAGAGATAGAATTAAGGTTAGGTTAAGGTTAGAGTTATTAGGGTTACAATTATGGTTAGAGATAGAATTAGGGTTAGGATTAGGGTTAGAGATGGAATTAGGATGAGATTTAAGGTTAGAATTAGGGTTAGGGTTAGGTTTAGGGTTAGAAAGAATTATGGTTAAGGGTAGGGATAGGGTTAGGGTCAAAATTAGAGATAGAATTAGGGCTAGGCATAGGGTTAGTGTTATAATTAGGGTTAGGGTTAGGACTAGGGTAAGGGATACAATTAGGGATATGGTTATGATTAAGATTACGGTTAGGTTTGGGTGATCCCACAATAGTGGTTTACAATTTTTAGCCAAACTAGACACTGAAATATTTTTTTTTAACTAAATCTTCACTTTCAGGCACCTATAGTGGCTAAACTGTGAGGAATTTGAAGATGGTGCAAATTAGAGTTTCGTGAATTTTTTTTGTAGATTATAAATATATTTTTTCAAAATCTTTGGAATTAGGTTGCACTTCTTTTTTCCATCTCCCTTGAAAATTAGGTTTTTTTAGAAAACAACATTTTTAAAAAGTGACGCTCACCATATAACACATAGCTTTTTTTTCCATGAAGGATAAAAGTCTAATTCTTTTGAATTTAGATTTGTAACTCTGATATCTAGTGCTTCCACTTGGTTAGATAGTTTTTTATTGAATATTTTTTCTTTATTCAATTTTTGAAGTCAAACCAATTCCAATTCAGACATAGTGCGACTGTATAACGTGTAAATTTTTTTGTGTGTATCAAAATTCAATATTTTTTTGTTGGATCAAGGACTTCAATATCTGGTGCACTCATATTTTCAAAAAAAAAATGATAATCTGCTATTTTTCAAAGATATGGATTTTCGGTGAAAAACCTATGTTTAATAAAACTACAAAAACAAATACATAATAAAACCAAAATATATTAAAATTATAGTCGTTGGATAGCTCATTCTAAGGAATACCTGATTCCAGTTGGGTTTGTGAAGTCTCCTCCATTTTCATCTTCAACCTGAGCTTTGAAGCGTAAAAATATGGACTTTCAAAGTGCCTAAGGGGGAGAATGAGGGCAAAGGGGGTTTCGAGCGAACCCCCTTTCCTTTTGCATTTTGTTTGTTCTTTTTGGGCAGGAAATGTGGGCCCAATATTTAATGGGTTCACTCAAACCCTAGTTCGAGCGAACCCCTTATGGATTGACTCAAACCTACAAGTTCGTTTGAACCCCTAAAACTTTTTTTTTTGCATGGGGTCATTTTTTTCTTGTTTTCCTTCCTCCATCAAATTGTAAACCACTATTGTGGCTTCACTCGGTTAGGGTTAGGGTTTGAGATAAAATTAGGATGAGGGTTAGGGCTAGGGTTACAATTACAAAAGGAGTTTGAGAAACACATAACTAGCTTCTAGCTCATCATGCTCAATATTATTTTGTTTAGTGATTTAGTGTTGGGTTGTGCAACTTCCTAATAGACATAGTGGTGGTCATATAGACTTAGTTAACTTAAGAAATATTTAATTTAGGTCACTTTATCATCTTCTTGTTCCATTGTCTATATTGGTTTAGGATAGGGTGTACATGTACTCTTGAGTCACATTCTAATTGTATTTCTTTTTGTACCACTCTATGTTAAAAATTGAATAAGTTTCTTTGGAAGTACATGATGCAATATTTTTGGATGATATATATGTTATATTTCTATTTGATTCAACTTGCAAGAGAAGAATAATGTAGTTTTGATTTTTGTGACTACCAACATTATAAAATAGATGCAAAATTTTCCACATTTGTGGGATGTGTGACCTTTCCCTCCACAAATTTAGTAAGTAATTGGAAATTATCATCCTCCATTTTGAATTCCACTATCACAACATGTCATCCACTTTCATATCATCTATAGGTCCTCAACCTATGTAGCGTTGATTCTATTAGAGATATCCTTGATTTTCTATGAAAGACAACCTTGATTTTGTGGCATTGACTGAGATATAATATTCATTACTATGCCTTTCAATATTGATCCCACAAGGCTTTAATAACTCGGAACAAGTTGGTATCATGTGTTGCACTCTAGTAGACTTTCCCCCAAAAATTTATTGTGACACCTTGCAACTTTGGTTAAAAAGTGTAAGATGAGGTCTCATGCCTCTAATGGCATACTATGCACTTAGGATCACATAAAATTTAAGGAAGTGACATAACACAAACTACACAACATCTCACCAATAGATTTTTCATTGTAGTGTGTCTTTCCTTTCTACACCCATTACACAAAATACCATTCTTTGATTCATAGTATCCAACTAACCACTCTATCCATGCAGCCATTTATCCCATCTACTCCTTCAACCATGCGATAGAGATATAAGATGATTCTCCCAAGACTTCTAACCCAAAGGTGGCATATAGGGATTCTTTGTATGTTTCCAGTAGGCACTTGACCAATTATCTTTGCATGTGCATAATAAGACCACCAATTAACCACTCTATTTTTTTTTATCTCATTGAGTAACTTATAGAATTGTGGAGCAATTCTCCTTAAAGAATTAATCCTAGTTGCACATAAAATCATATTTCTTTTTCATATCCTTTAGCAAAATTATGTTCTACAAAGACATATTTGGGTTTTCAAACTCAACAATGAACTCCTTCTTGAGCTTGGAAAAATCATCCTCCATGTCATTTTAATTGTAATTTGAATACCTATCTTGCACACATGCACTCAACATGGTGGAAAATAACTAGATCTTCTAGATACCTACTGTAAGTGGTGTTTTTCACTCTCTAAGTGATTTCATAGGCTAAGCTCCTTCTTGAGCTTGGACAAATAATCCTTCATGTCATTTTAATTATAATTTGAATACCTTTCTTGCATACATGCACCCAACATGGTAGAAAATAACTATATCTTCTAGATACCATAAGTGGTGTTTTTCACAATCTAGGTGATTTCATAGGCCTTCTACTTTATGGAAGAATATTTTTCACCCATTAAGGGTTTGAAAAAGGTGAGATTGTACTCATAGATAATAACATGATCATATATTGTGTTATTTTTTAAGACTATAAAACTTTTCAACTTGCAAACTTGTAGATCTAGAGAAATATTTACAACTAGAGAAGTAATTTGACTCTAAATGTAATCATGAGGAAAAATATTACAAGTAGGTTCCAAAAATTATTCTATAATACCTCTATGGTATTATTTTCCAATCATTCACAACAGATTGGTGTGCTTTATCACTATCACTTAGAGGTTTCTTCTTTGGTCTAAATCTACTAAGTGGTGGTCTTTGGCTATAACTTAGATAATCAATATTAAAATGTGTATACTCAATCCCAATAACTTCTAAGTAACTTTAGGCTCATAAATAGGAATTCCATTTGATAAATTTTTCATCTTCACATAGATGTAAAACCATCCATATGCAAAATATGCATCCATGTGATCTTTATAATCAATGTAAGTGTTTAACTAAATTTTGTATAGGTTTGTATAGATTTTTTGAGAAGTGGAGTAGAACCATAGATTATTTACTTGGGTTTAGTGTATGATAGCTCAATTAGATTATGATTTGCATAGATTCAAGGATGTAATAATCACCACTCTTAGGGTATCCTCCCTACTTTAGACCTAGGCTTATGAGCGTCATATTCCACATCTCAAGTATCCAATCCATAATGGTAGTAGGTACTATGGATAAAAAAATGACTGTGAATAATGAACAACAACAAATAAACAATCACAATCAATTCCAAAATCCATTAATGAAGCAAACTTGCATGATAACCTTTCTTAGATCCATTTATCTTCGGTTCCACCTTGAAGAATGGCATTGTAGTAGTTTCTCTCATATTCTTAACACAAAATCACTTAAATGATATGCATATAGATTTCTTGCAAAGAGAGAGATAATGGATGAATGATGGTTAAATTTGTCAATTTCATGTGATATTGATTGATGGTTGATATCAAAAAGAAGATTGAGAAGATCAATGAATGAGGATTCTTGAGAGGAATTTATTGAGAGTGATGAGGAGTTAAGTGATTACATGATTTGAGCTAGCTGACTATATGGATCAGTTAAGAGTATTGATTAATGAGATAAGTACGAGTGACTATTAGTGAGATTGAATTGATTGGAGAGTGAACTCGAAGTGAGTGGAAGTTGACTGATGGGGTGGAGATACATGGATAATTAATAAAATAATTAAATAAATTATTTATTTATTTCATTTATAAAGGAGAAAATAAATAAAATAATAATTTTATTTATTTTTAGAAGAAGATAATGTTGGGAAGAAAAATTAGTAAATTAATTAAATGACTGAAATTGTTTAATTAATAGAAGAAAATGATGAAGTAGATGATTTAATTAAATAATTCAGAATCATTTAATCAAAGTAGAAATTGAGGGAAAATTCAAAATTTAAATAACTAAATTATTTAAATTATTTATTTATCCAAAATGAAGGGGAAATAATATTAATTTAATTAAATAATAAAATTATTTAATTAAAATAAGAAGATGAAGAGGGTAACCCCATAGTTTGCATGATTGGTATGGTTGTGCTTTAAGGCTTTGGGTTCTTCTCATGTAGGTCCAATGTTTGACTCACGCTATCTAGTTGAACCCAGTGGCAACCTTGTGTGAACCAAGGTTGTCACCTCCAGGGGAGTAATCTCGCCCCAACTCAACATATAATTAAGCCGGGGGCAAGGTGCAGTTGGAATCACTGGGTTGGGTTGCAATTGTACTAATTGCAATGGGAATACCCCTGGATTATAAAAAAATGAATTAATAAGACACGATAACAAAAATTGATGATATTTTGGAAGAAATGAGTTAGTCAAATTTAGGTGCCTATAGGTACAACATTGGTATCTCAATTGGATACTAGCAATATTAGTAGATGGAGGGAGGGTCATAACCTTAGGGCCTAGCAATGAATTTTTGGTTGATTGATTCTAGTTGATTTTACAAAGGTCCTATAGGTAGCTAGCTATTGATGATGATATATTATAGCTAGGTTGTATGAGACAATCTTGATGTTTTAGTTTATAATTGACCATTACACTTAAGTTTATATTTTATGTTATGGATTTTGATAGACTATGCCTTTTGGCCCAATTTTGTATAGGCATTAAATCAATGGTCTCATTTAGGAGAGAGGAGAGGGAAATTCCTCCACTAATATATATCAAGGCACAGTCTAGATGATGATAAGGTGGATCTCCTTATCTAGCTAGTAGATAGTGATGATGCATGGTGAATAGGGATAGAACTTCACTATTTTATACACAAGACATTGTTGAGGAGTATCCTACCATGGTGGATTTAATTCCCAAGGTGTTCCCAATATTGTAATTGTACTTGACAAATCTTGATCAATAATGAGTGATAAGCTAGGGATTAGGTATGATGTAGTTTTGGTCAATTTTAATCTTTAGTATTTCTATTTTGGATTCTTTGCATACATGATTGATCATGATATGTTGATATTGTTGATTTTATTGAAAATTAAGCATCTAACATGGGGATCCTAGTCATACCAATAGACTAGATTATGTTCATCATATGCATACTAGATAGATTGATATTTTTATCTCATAAGCCAAGCATTAGTGGCCTATAAAAATTAATAGTGATGGAGTTTACCTTGCTCACTTAAGAGAGGGATGTCATGGTGGTCAATAGAGATGCACATGGCAAGACAAAGTATAAAGTGCTAGAAGAGAGTAGGAAAATTTCCTAGAACATAGGAGGATTTTCTTGAATCTAGAAGGAATATGGGTAGAGTGGGATATGCTTGAGGTAGAGCTAGCATAATGGGAGGCATAGACAGTCATGCTCACACCCTCCATTGATATGATGGTAAACTTTTTAACATGGGATTTAGATAGTACTCGAGCCACCATACAAAAATATTAGGCAGAGACAAGTGGTCTTCATGAGGGGATTGGGTGACTTCATGGGATGAACATTGTATTACAAAATATGTCTTAGTTGATAACCTGCACAAGAACTCATGATAATCAACACAATAGGGTGGAGAGGTCATCTCAGAGCACCTACCCCCAAGAGAGATTTCATGATCATGCTAGTTTAGTTTATATGCATGATCTTTTTATATGTTGAACTCTTTTCATTTATGCTATGAGACATTTTGTTTACATTGGACTATGCGATGATATTGGACGTTTGATAGTGCATGCAATGATAATAAGATGATGCGACGTTTTCATATTGATATGATGTTAAATGCTATGGTCTAGAATAGCTTTTATGTGTATGTTTTGTTTTTGGTTATGTGTATGGTTCATTTCCCATAAGTTTAGTGCCTTTGAAGGAACCTTATTAAGACATGTACCAGTGTGTTCATTACTTCAACCCAGAAGACTTTAAGTACATTGATAGGATGTAATGTGGTCACAAATGAAGGATCAATTAAGAACTATTCAACCATATAGCCTCAACATAGAGTACTCATATCTAATGCACAAAAAAATCTTAAAATCAAAATAATCTTCTGGCAAAAAAATTTATTAAACAGAAATAGATCTACAACTAATGATGATTGCTGATAGGCATCTCTGGTAAATTTCATTTCCCTACTATATCTAACTATATTGACATAAGTAAAGCTAAAAACTTAATTCAATCTAGAAGGCAGTGTCTTTGGAAGACGCACAGCAACACAAGCGTTATTGTGCAGTGACATTTCTCTAACTATATTGACATAAGTAAAGCCAAAAACTTCATTCAATCTAGAAGGCAGTGTCTTTGGAAGACGCACAGCAACACAAGCGTTATTGTGCAGTGACATTTCTCTAACTATATTGACATAAGTAAAGCTAAAAAATTAATTCAATCTAGAAGGCAGTGTCTTTGGAAGACGCACAGCAACACAAGCGTTATTGTGCAGTGACATTTCTCTAACTATATTGACATAAGCAAAGCTAAAAACTTAATTCAAATACAGGGAACCTTCACCCATGATGATTTTGTAGCTCACAAGTTTACCATCAAGGCTGTCCATTTCTAGGTGTGGAATCACTTCTTCTCCACTGTTCTCTGTGATAGTTTTGCTTCAATGCACTATGTAGTGGATGACTGCAGGCCAAGATATTCTTCACTGTAAAATGTCTTGCAACATGGTTTGCAGCTGTGGATAACTCTTTCTTATACAGACAAGATGTGAGTGCCTTTTCAACTCTAAATTCTACCAAAATTCACTAACCAAGTCCGAAAAAACATAATGGCAATACCAGTAGTGGGATGTCCTGAGATAAAGGAGGAGAAATGTCTGAGAATATATAAGAGGCTGTGGTGGGTGATTCGTTCTGTAAGAACTTCCAGTGATCAACACTGTGATTAACAGTGTAAGAGCTTCCAGCATAATATACACACAAGTGAGAAAACATAATATAGACAGCAAGTAAAATAATCTGTTTTAATATGACTTCGATATAAAGAAAACATACTCACTTTGGTCATAGTAGTTACAGTTTTCTTGTATACTCTGCAGTCAACAATTTGAATTTCTTAACCACTATCAAAGGGATCTTTGGAAAGAAAGTTTTATATACTAATGCAAAGAAATTTCTTGAGAGAAAAAAACATAACTAATGTTATAAGATAATAAGTGGATTCAAATTTTGCTTCTCAGCTCCATTCATTGCCCTCTTCATTCTTTCCACTTATGTAGAATTGAAATATAGATATAATCCCACCAAAGCACTGAGGTCACGGTTACAAGACAAACCAGCTCTTGCTTTGATGTTTGCATTCAAAATAACCAGGACCTCAATACCTTGGTTGGTTTAAACTCCTATATTCTTCTTATGCTTGAAACATGCTATTACTACATGCAATTGCATGATTGGTAATGCAAAAGCATGGAAATACCAAACCAAAGAATGCAGTATATATAATGGAAACAACCCATTTCATGAAAGCAACAAGCATTACTGAAGTTCTTTTGCACCAAAAGAAATCTAAAGGAGAGGTTCTTGTAATAAAGATACCATGGGGCCATGATGGCCTTTTCAAGGCCAGCAAATTCTGAAAAGAAGAAATACCATGCCACCTACTTAATTAGAACATAAAAGCATTTCATACTTAATTCTCTTCCAAATTCAAATTTTGAATAGAGAACTAAGCTGATATTAAGAAACAAATGTGATGTTGGAATGACCTTTAACTTTATTTATTTAACCGTGTATGTACTTCAGAGTTGTAAGGCAATAGATTCTAAAAGTACTTAAAAAAATATTTTATTGCTTTCTACTTTTTCCTATTTACACTTAGTAGACGTTCTTTTCATATGTAAAGTGGCTTAAAAAAAATACTAAAATTGTAAAAATATCTGCTCTGTCGACATTTCAGTTATTATTCTCCATTAAAGTTTTGCTTGGCATCTACGCAATAATTTACAAAATGCCTAAATGAAATGACGTTGAAAGCCCATGGTACACCCATTTTATTAATGGATTTGACGAGAAAACATTAGGAATAAAAATGTATTTATTCTCTATTTGGTTTCAGAATATGAATATACACTAAATGAGTTTTATTTAGTGTAAGAATATGAATATCTAAGTGCAGGGATGCATCAAGAATGTATTTGGATGGTGTTGGATGGGCAGCAATTAGTGTTGGAAGGATGTAGCAATAAGGGAGTTAGATGTTGTACGCTAGGTTGTTTGTAATAAAGCTAGTTACATTAATTTTATGTACAAAAGTTTGAACCCTTTTAAAAAAGTAATTTCTATCATATTTATAACTCAGTATGTATATGTATATGTGTTGTGTGTGTATGTGTGTGTGGGGGTAGATATATACATATATGCAGTACATATATACATATATGTAGTATATATAAATTTGTGTTTTGTATGTGTACACATATATGAAAAAAAATATATATTATAAATTGTTAGAAATTAGAATAAGGTTCATATATTTAATAATTTATATAATAAAAAATTAGATGAAAGTTAAAATAATTACAACTTGTAAAGAAAAAAACTTTGTAACCTTTGCCTAAGTTTAATCTAAGCTAAAGCATAATTTAATTTGGATTAAATAAGCTAGGCTAATCAAATAAGTTAAATCTAGACTAATTCATAAATTAGTCTGGATTAAATAAATTAGAGTTGTGGGACTATTAATGGGATATTTAGTGTCATTTTAAGGAAGCAAATGCAAAAAAGGTTTTAGATACTTAGCTTCAAAAATGGTGAAGATGAGATAATTAGTGTAGCATTAAATTTTAGGACTATAAATTATTTCTCTTTCTTTGTATTTTTATTCAAAATTAGGGTAATCTATCCATTTTGTGAGTGGTCAATCTATGGATTTGGGCTGATTTTGTAGGCACAAACATGATATGTAGCTCATAGTGTTGGTTTGGCTAAATGTGCTCATATGTTATTTGATTCATCTAATTATGTGTTCTTCTATGATAGTTAAAGATTGACCATTTTTAGAAACACTTAGTGGAGCTCATCCAATCATAAAGGTCATGTTCTCCTAGGTTGACCCCCTTAATAGGACTAGCTTTATGATAATGAAAAATATCAAGGACAACAATCTTCATACAAGAAAACACTCTAGAATGATTATACAAATTATGATTCTTTTTAGTGAATGAATTGAAGGATTCTTATCATGCTTTGTGAATACTTGATTGAAAGTAAAGATTTAACATGTGTGGATGTCCAATGAATGCAGTTGAATGTCTTTGAATATGTACTAGAAATAAATCAATTCAAACATGTACTAAGTTGGTTCATAGCAAGGAAGAAATGAGCAAGAGTTGATAAAATCTAAATCTAAATTTTAATTTTAAAATTTTGAGATTCAAATTCATTGGTGGGTGATAGAACTTGTGCCCACAAGATTGTCCTAGGTTAGGGAAATAGTAATTTTTGGTAGGGAATATTATCAATGGTTGGTGGGAAATTATAAGCATAATGAATGTGAATAAGATGGGGCCAAGGGGGGAGAATGTGTAAATGTATATGAGTAATGATATGGAAGAATGAGTCTAGCTTTACACAATTTTTTTGTAGATATGTAATTGTACTAAGTTATTCCATCAAAATTGCCATGGGTATGTAAATATTTTTCACCATTATATTTTGCCCCCACTTTGAGGTACATGTGAATCCTATAGTGATAACATGCATCTCAAAGTATGTAAGCATTCATAAATATTTTTATAAATTAAATATATAGAAATTAAAGGATATTGAGGTCCATAAAAATAATGGACCCTTATTTATCTCGTCATGTGAGTCCATCCTTTGTCATGTTTGTTGCACAAGAAACTAAAAAAAAAAAAAAAAGATGTGTCATGAGTAGCTTATGTTGCACAAATAACAATAATCACAAATGCAAATTTATTTTAATTTTTAATGATCATGAAAGACAAAGGAGAGAGATTATGGCTAGAAAAAATTGCCTACATAGAAAGGGGTATGTTACTGCTCTTCTTTCTAGAATGATGACCATGAGATGACATGGCATACTAGATATTACCATGCCATGTGAACATGATTTTTTTGGGCATGGTATATGAGTCTTTGTGTAGGAATTTGTAGCTATCTAATATCTCAACATAGGAGTGTTATAAATAGAATATTGCTACTTCAATTGGTTGCATCCATGAAATGCAAGGAATCTAGGAGGGAGGGGGGAAAATTACATGAAATACTAATGTAGTATTTAAATTGTAATCTATAAAAATATAATATGAAAAGAAAGTAAAATGTGTCAAATGATAAGCATGGTACAAACATAGGTTGGGGATAATTTTCAAGGTGTATAACATAGCCCTAGTATATAGGAAAATGATAAAAGGTTATACAACATCCAAAAGAAAAAGAACACATCAGTTAGGTGAGGTGATAATATCCTAATGGTGATTGATACCTCAAAACATAAAAGATTAAACACTAACATGTAATTTACAATGCAAGGAATGTTATGTTGTTCCTAATATCTCTTAGAACATGGTTAGCTCATGTTATCATTTAATGTGATTGGGGAACGAATAATGCATGATGCCCCCAAACTGGTAAGTTAGCTCTTAGAATATGGTTAGGTAATGTGAGTGCACTAGTATGAAATATAATTATGAGAGTGCATGCCAAATAAATTACCACCATGTGAGAAAGATAGTGCAATGAGATGAAAGGATTTTGATGGGAATAAATAATAAATAATGTATAACTACCCACATAATGAGAAAAGATGGTCATTAATATCATCATAAATTTCATGTGGTAAATGGCGATCTAGATGATCATGCCTATAGATAAGAATGAAAGCATAAATAGGTAGGAATGTAATCGCGATGGAATGCATAAAATTCTATTTTTTTCTATAAGGTTTGTTCCTAAGGTCTATGATTGATTTTTTAATAAATTCTTAGGGAAAAGGGAATACATAAATAAAAACTGGTGAAGAACTAGAACATATATGGTTTTTTAAATGTATCAATTTGAATAGATAAGTATCATGAACCAATTTGATCCTTAATAGGTCTCATGGGTCAAAAAATCATTGACCTAAAATAAGGACAAAAGTAAATGCACATGTTAAAGAGGGTAAAATAAATGAGTAGGTCATTTATCATCATCAATAATATGTTTAAATTTTAATATAATTGATTTAGTTTAAAAATAGAGATCATAGGAATCACCATTTGTAAGTTGGAAAGTGTTATCCAACTATATATTTCAGGAGTTGAATAGTGAAAGATCACTTTCATTTACACATGCACCCACCAAAAATCTTATTATTTAGAGCTCAAACATATATTGCATTTTATCATCATGGTGTAGAGGAGGATCAATGTTCCCACATTAGATGATCATGAACACATGATAATTAGCAAGTGTGAAAATCTTCCAAACATGGTGAATTAACTTTTGGTCTATTTTTTCAATTTTATAAAATTGATAATTTTAAAAAATGCATATAGCTTCATTTTTAGGGGTATTTGAGACTTGCTAGACATGGGCTCTACTTGTAGGGTTTTTCCAAGTTGGGTTAGTTTGTATGTCTAATCTAACTCATAGAATTCACACAAATAGTCACTTTATGTATTTGTAAAACATTAGTCGTGATTAATATTTTTTATTTTTGCATGGATTAATGAATTATTTTTTATGTTTGTATATGAAGAATAATTTAGAGGTCTATAGTTGAGGCCATAAATTGTATAGGTTGTTAACATGAGCACTTTGTTCCCCAACAAATGTAAACTAGGAACTTCTAGTATGTGTGGCTTGATGAGACATATGGTGAAATTATTCCTACTTAGAACTATAATAATTACATGATTATTGTTCTTATGTAGTGGGATTTATATAGCATAATATTTTATCTACTAACATGGGAGATTACTATGACTTTAGAGGATAAATAGAATATTTTTTATCTCCCAATAAGTGGTAGGTGATTTGAGACTTAACACATGACCGTGGGAGGATTGAGATCTATACTAGTGGTTCATAGAGAATCCATGGCATCAATGAGATGGTATCTCCTATGTATTGAGTTTGTGCTTGGTGATTTTAACCATTTATACACTTGAAAGTCTTCAACTAACTCCTCATTATAGTATCCTTGAATACTAGGACACAAATTGTTCACATAAAGCACATGAAGGTTCAAAACCCTCATTAAGAAGTTGTGTGTTGTTTAAAAGGCATAAAAAATCCTATGCTTTAAATAATATTCAAATATACATAAAAAACTATGAATAAAATTAATTTACACACAAACATAACATAACATAACAGATGCTACATGTGTAGGAATGATGTTGAGACTGTTAATCATCTTTTCCTTCATTGTCCTTTTGTTTCGCACATCTGGGGAAAAAATTTTGCGCTTCTTGAAGTGGTTTGGGTTTCCCCTGCTTCGGTCGAAGACTTTTTCTTGCAATGGAAAGCTCCTTCAAAAAACCCTTTTGTGCGTAGGCTCTGGTCTTTTGTTCTACCTTTTGTGTCATGGAGTATTTGGAAGGAAAGGAACAACAGAGTGTTTAGGGAAAAAGAGAAGTCGGAGGGGGACTTGTATGAAAAAATTGTTAGGGCAATAAAGGAAAATTTATCTTTAATCCCTAGAAAAAGGGTGGATAAAGCTACTTGGTCTCCTTTTGATATTGCTACTGCTGAAAAGTGGAATTCAAAATTAGTAGCTTTAAATGTCCCCACGCTTGACTTTTGTGGGAGGGAGAATGCTAGTTGGTCTTTGCCGCCTTTGGGTTGGTTGAAAGCCAATTTTGATGGTGCTGCTAAAGGCAACCCTGGGAAAGCTGGCAGTGGGTGTGTTTTAAGGGACAATACAGGGGCTTTTATTGCGGCTTTTGTTGTGGACATCGGCACCCAAACTAATCATGTTGCGGAAGCTGTTGGGGCTTATCACGCAGTTAACTTAGCTTTCAAGATGAACACGAAATGTCTTTGGTTGGAGGGTGATTCTATGAATATAATAAATTGCATTCTTGGGCTTACCCCTCCCTCGTGGACCATTAAAAAGTGGATTGAAGATACAATTGCCTTATTAAGTAAATTTGACAAAGTGAAAGTTTCCCACGCCTACAGAGAAGCCAATAAGGTGGCTGATTACTTTGCCAATGAAGGGGTTAAGAAGGGTGGGGAAAACACGTGGAGGAAGAATGACTACCTCCATTCTGAGGTGAAAGCGCTAATTTATTATGATTCAATGCATGGAAGAGAAGTTTGTCTTCGCCATGATGAAGCGGATAAAGATCAGGTACGTCGATTTCATTAGATTTGATGGGACCGACGTCATTTTCCTTTTCAAGAAGAGTTTCTGGCACGCTTTCTGGGTGTTTGGTAATATATGTCTTAACGGGACCCAAGAGCAACTGTAGGGTATGGTATAACAGAGCTTTGAAGATGGGGGGAGAGAGAAAACGTGTTGAGCCGAGCTGCTTTCAAGAGCACAGAAAGAATGCTAAAGCCTGGGAAAAATTGAAAAGGGAGGTTTAGTCCCGTTTTTGGAAAAAGCTCCATGGTACTGACGAGATGGTGCTGGACTATTTTGCCAAAAACTGGAAAAATGGTGAGATTGTGTTGTTTGGTAGGAATGTTAAGCTGAATGAGCAAATTATCGGTGAGATTACTGGTCTTTCGACTAAGGGTGTGAAATTTTATCGGGACCGGCGGTTCTCTGATGAAGCGGTCATAAGATTTCCTAAAAAAGACAAGGAGAAGGCTAAGCTGGTTAAGGTTGCCAATAGCTATTTTGATGTGGAGTCCATTAAATCAATCTGGAGGAAAGTTTTAAGAGTCATGGAGTATATCACGGTTGACGGGCGCTTCACCAGGGCGTATGGTTATCACTTTGCCATTTTGAACCACTTCCGTCACAAGGTTCGTATCTCTTTGCCTTTTTACTTATTCTCTTCTATGAAGAATTGCCTTGATGAAGTTGAAAGAAACCCTAGGAGGATTTCTATTATTCACCCTGGTCTTGTCAGGCTCATCTATGAGCATTATCAAAATTTACCTGCTTTGCCTAAAATTGTTGATGTTGGGGATTTGGATGATGAGGATACGGAAAGTAGCAGGGAAAACGATCCCCTGGCCCCTCCTGCTTTTGCCCTTGTTGGGTCTAAAACCACTGCTCCCCAGTCCCTTTCTTGTCGGAATGCCCTTATGGATTCTGCTCTGCCTTCTTGTCCTAATCCGCAGCCTTTGCATGATTGCCCTATCCCGGGTTTTGCTTCGCCGTCTTGTTTTAATCCCCAGCCGTCTCCTGGTTGCCCTACCCCGGGTTTGGTCTCTGGTTTTAAAGGTACCTCGGTTACGAAATTACTCTCGTACTCGAGGAATTCTATGGAAATTCTTTCTGATAAACCTATGGTCAGTAAAGAGTCGGCCCCTAGTGCCCCTGCGTCTGGAAGATTTGTGAATGCCCCTAAAGATTCCCCTAATCAGGGTGAAATTAATTCTGCCCTGAATAACCTCAGGCCTGAGGACATAATGAATGTGGCGGAAAAAAGTACGGATGGCCTTTTCACTGTTCTTAAGTGGACCCAGAAGGAAGTTTGTGACTTGAAAGGCCGTAATAAAGATCTCAACAACAAAGTCATGGAATTGGAGCAGAAGATTAGCTGGAGCTGTAATGAGAATGAGGGACAGGACACCCCCTTACCAGGGAAAAGACAGCAGTCGCAAGAGGAAATATTGACTAGGCTCGAGTGCAATATGTCCAAGATTGGCCAAAATATTAGGGCCACTGTGGCGAATAATTACAAAATTGCCAGGCACAATGCCATTATCATCAATGCTATGGTGGAAAAGTTAGAAAAAAATCAAAAGGGCTCGCTGGTCGTGGACTTGGATGCGGACAGAGGTTGTAGCAGATCTGTTGCTGAAGGGATTTCAACTAGCACTCGGGCTAATACGAAGAGGAAGGCCCCTGCTTCTCCACACACGGTTCAAATCCTCAAGCAGGGGTTACAGGATATGAATGAAGTTGAAAAGGAAGCCGAGGAGTTGATGAACACCTTGGAGTAGTGTTGCGGTGGTTGTTTCTGGCTTTTTGGCGGTCCTTTTTTCTAGACCCTGTTGTCTCTTTGTGCTGTCTTTTCCTTTTTTGGACAACTGACTGTTTGATCGAACTTTTATTGCTCTTTCTTTGTTTGTTTTAACTTTGTGGTTTCAGGTCCCTGTAAAACCTGTTTTTTCCTTTTCAAAAACATAGTTTTTATTCATTCATATCAAATATAAAATTACAAGATTATGTTGTCATTTTTTATCTTTAGTCCATTCAATTAAAGCTAAGTAAAAGAACCTAGTATTAAGAATAGAGTGTTTAAATTGTGGGGTTTTATAGATGGTTTACCCTAACACTCATATAGGACAATGTGGATAAAAAATAATTATCACTTATATTTGCAAGCTAGAATTCACTATCACTTACAATTGATTACACACTCGTTCTTGCTAATTCACTTGCTCAAATTGAAAGAGTGAACTCTTGGTTGATTACGCAAAATTGTTCTTTTTAATTTACTTGCACAAATTGAAAGAGTGGACTCTTGGATCATGCCAACATTCTCTTATCACAAAATATGTTTACTCCTTTTTAAAAGAATCCATAAACCCACAACAATAATTGTATCCTAGTAAAAAACTATATTTATAACTCTAAAAATAATTACAATAAAACTCCCATAAACCCACAACAATAAAGATTATTAAAAAATATCTTTGAATGTTAATCATCTATTATTTATATGGTATATGATAGTCCTTTCTATTTTTGGCATTGTAGGAAAGACTCCCCCTGTCTATTTTTTTTTCCAAATTACACACATTGTGCAAGGAATGGCCAAAAAGAAAGACCTAGGTAAACCCACAAAAGTGGTTTACAATTTTAGTGAGGAAGGAAAAGGGGAAAAAACTGACCCCATACCAAAAAAATTGGTTTTTCGGGTTCGAATGAACCCTTTGGTTTGAGTGAACCAAAAAAGGGTTTGAATGAACCTTGGTTCGTGTGAACCAATTAAATGCAAGGTGGACCCCATCCCGCCAAGAAAACAATGAAAACCCCTTTTTGAAAGGGGGTTCAAATGAACCCTAGTTCACTTGAACCCCTTGGGGTTCACTAGAACCCCGCTGGTTCTAGCGAACCCCCCTTTTCCCACCTCCCTACTCTCTGGCACAAAAATAACCAAAAATTTTGCCTTTCAAAACTCGGGTTGAGGATGAAAATGGAGGAGAATTAACGAACCCAACTGGAATTGGGTAGTCCTCAAAATGAGCTATTCAACATGTAATGCCCCATCTTGTAACCTAAGGAATGTTGCATTGTCTACGAAAGTGAAATAATTTTTTTTTTTAAAGTATTAATATTAACTTTATTAGTTACATACATTCTCTATGTAATGGCCCGTCTTGTAACCTAAGGAATGTTGCAATTGTCTATAAAAGTGAATTTTTTTTTTTTTAAGTGTTAAGGTTAACTTAATTAGTTGCATACATTCACTAAGTTATGCGACGTTACACTACTTGAGATTCCATAGACGACTTTAGTATTTAGCATTGCACATATTTATTAACATAAACTTAAAAGTAAACTTTGCATAACATTTGAATTCCATTCATGAAAGTATAAAGTACAAATAAGATTCTTACATTACATTTGAAATAATATTACAATACTCATTCTTCTGATGAGGTAGATCAATAATAGTTACAATTACATTTTACAAATTTTCACCTCATAAACAATTGAGGGATGTTTCAAATACAAGATTTTCAATGACACAATAAAGGAAGTACACATTTATTCAAATACGAGCTCTCCATCCATGAAGCTCTCGTTGCCATGATCATAAACTGGGGACCCAACGGAGTAAGGTGCACGTTCCACCCAACCATGTGGTACCCGTAGGTCCACCCCCCATGCTAGGAGATAGTAATATGGTTACCTAGACATAACCTATTCACCCTAGACACAAGTACATAACTAACTGATGGTTACATTACTTCCACTAAGACAAATCAAATGCTGGCACACAAGGTAAACCGTTATTTTAGGTGGAGGTCATCACAATGTTGCAAAGTGTTACCCGGTGTTTCTTCCCAGGTTCCGCCCTCAACTTGGGTTACCCCCGTAACCTCTTACGAAACCCGGCCCCATTTGCAAACTATTGCGGAATCGAATATCTTTTAAAGTAACCAGATATTGATTTTCCATTCGAGGCCTTCTCATCTTATACTCAAGACTGAACTAGCTCTAGAGTCTATAAGTGAGGCATAATAATCTTATTAAAGATTTTAATCTAACTAATGTGTTGTTTAATTTTCACTGACTTACTAACTTTTTGTAAGTCACCCTGACACCACCTTGTGTGTCGCCCTCACACAGAGCCACTCCCCTAAACATAACAAAGGAATTCTAAGTTTCCCTGACTATGGTAGATAAGTGCACAAAATACAACATAAAATTCTACACTTTTCATAACGAACATCAAGACTATGTTCATAAAATCAGGTGTCTAAACACCATACAAAAATAATGTACACAACCTTAGCCAATACAAGAATTCAACCTAAACAATCACAACCCTCACGTTATACAATTTGTCTGGAAGACTTGTACATCCAAGACTTTCCCAATTTGCCCAATAAAGAAACAAGATTTAAAGCAAATTGAAAAATAAAGAGTCTACATTAGGATCTACTAAATCCAATCAATCAAAATATGATGTACAAAATTAATCATCTAGAGTTTAATTTATCTTCCATTCAATACGAAAATCAAATCTATAATTTTCCAATTTCATAACCATATATTATAATGAAATCTATATAAACCCGTATCAACAAATTATTCTCGAGTAATAAATAACTCAATCATGATAAATTAATTTATTAAAATATCTATATCTAGATATTTAATAAATTATTTCTTTTAAATATCTCATTTAAACATGATAACACTTCCAAAATTTTGACATTAAATAAATATATATAATTACAATATTATATTTATATATTTTATATATATATTTACATTATTAATATAATTATAAATATTATATATATATAATAAATATAAAACATATAATTATTAATGCTAATAATTACAAATTAAAATAACAAATTAAAAATCTGCATGGAAATTAATATTCTAAGTTAGAAGTTAGGGTTTTTTTTTTTGCCCTAACCCCGCACACTGTGGGTAGGGCTGCCTTCGCAGCCAATTTAATAAAGTTCACCAAAGAAATAAATGGAAGGCCGCTAGGGCTGGCCAAGCTCGCCTCGGGCCGGGCCGTCTCAAGTATGGGTTGGGTCGGCCGCTTAGTAGCTCCCACCGAGCTTTTGGCTCACATTTAAATTTTGTATTTTCATACTAAGAATTATCATAAATTTAAAAAAAACAGACGGCGAATATTATTTAATTCTGTTTTTTAAAAATTTCAAAACCCTCTCACGCCTGTACGGCGATTCATCATTTTGCACAATCCAATTTATATATGAAGTAATATATACTCAAATATGTATATATATATATTCTCAATAAAATAAAATAAATAATATTACAATCTGGAAATAAATTTCAACAGGTTATCATATGGGGAAATTGAGAAAATTCTACAGTACGCACAAATTTTTTTAACAAGAGGTTTTCAGTTTCATTTTTTTAACAAATGATTTCCCTCACAAAAATTTACTCAATTATTTTCTATAGAGAGAAAGCTACAGAGTTTTATTTTGAATCCCATTTTTCGTTTTCACTGTTTTCTCTACATATCCATGATTTCTTGAAATATATACAGAAATCAACAAATCTTACAGAAAGAATACAGTAAATAGTTTTTCCCGAGAAGAACAAGAATTTTAATAAAATGAAATTTATTTTCATAGACATTCTTTTCAACAGCAAACAAATTATAAATCACAAGGGTAATACCTATTTTCCTGAAGCTTCAGAAATCTGTCTGGTGAAGAATAGCTTTTCCTGTAGCTTCCAAAGCCTTTCCCGAACACAAATTCCCAATATGCCAAACTAGAGAACTTCCAAAAATATACAACAATCCTTCAAGCAATCACCAATTTTTCCAAAAACAATTTTAACAGCAGACTATTTTTTTATTTCCCGTGAAGAAAAAGGTAATCCTCTGTATTTCCCCAAATCCCAGATAATATCCAAGAAAATCCTCCACCCAAAAAGGCAATTAATTCAACTGGCACACATGTCGAGAAGAAACAAATATCTTTCAACAACCTCACAACAATCATTCATTTCTTCCTTATCAAAATTTAAATGCCTTTTAAAAGAATTTCAATTTTCAATTTTCAAAATACAAATTTTCCCACATGACAATTAATTTAAAATTAAATCTATTCACAATTAAAGCAATTTTAATTTTATTTATTTATTTATTTAATTAAATGAATTTAACCCCAATAATTAAATTACTTAACCAAACAAACTAATTAATTAATTAAATAAAATATAAAATCTTATTTTTCAACATTTAAAATTAATTTAAAACCACAGTAAATTAAAGTATAATAAACTATCATTAAATTGACAAGATTTTCCTTTCAAGGCAATTAATCCAAATAGGGACAAACAAGACCACCTAAGACTCCAAACTAAAACTGACAATATACTGTGACTGGGTTAAAGACTAGACTAGGATAAACCATGTTACTACCTCCCAATCAACATTTCCGTTGAGTCTTGACACGCTCAGACCTGAGTAACCAGGTGGAGTCGGTGTCATGTACCTGCAATCTTGCAACCAAACAAATAACATGCATATATATATAATCCATTGTACAAACACACCATGCGGAGAAAATCACAGAAATCACAGGGCACTCGCAAGCGAGTGATGCAACTCCATTCTCCACACCAATACACGTCACATCAGACTGACAAATTAAATAACAGTTAGTCCATCATAAGGGTGATCCCACAATAGTGGTTTACACTTTTTGGCCTAACTGGACACTGATATTTTTTTTTTTAACACAATCTCCACATTCGGGCACCTATAACGATTAAACCGTAAGGAATTTGAAGATGATGTAAACTAGAGTCTTGTCATATTTTGTCTGTAGATTCTAAAAATATTTTTTTCAATTTTTTTGGAATCAGATTGCACTTCT